>CAIGRP010030177.1:0-40662 GCA_903798385.1 Fraxinus cuspidata
CCCCCCCCCCCCCCCACACACCACAAACACACACACTTGTATGAAGCTATTTAATGTGAAATGGATATGATGTGGCCATTAGAGATCTTTTAAAATAGTGGTAGTTACCATTTTTTCCATGTTTGATTGTCGTTCGTTTGGTTTATTTGGTGCAACTTTGTGTGAGAACTTCACTATTGGCCTTTATTCTGTAGGATATTCTTACTGGTAGTATATTTCTACCAGTATAATTTTCTTGACTAAGTTGCACCATTGCTTACTGGTAATGCCAAATCTGTAGAAGGGTGAAATGAGGATTCCTTTGAGATTTTCTATGGCATCAATTGTGACTAATGCTGATAATAATTCATTGATTTGCAGAAGAAATGGCTGTGCTGCATGCAGAGCCCCCGTACAGAATCTTGATCTGGTTGTGTAAAAGATCATTATAGAAGCGCATGTCTATAACGAACGACTCAAATTACATAGGATTTGAAGGTGTTATCCGGCACCATTTATGTTTTGCAGACGACCCTGAAAAACTTAGAAAACTTTTTCCGTGTGTTATATTTGGTGGATCATCACGATGATGTGTTTGATGGTATCTATTTATCCTGTGGCCTGTAGAACTTTTATTGTCTGGTGTTAATTTTAAAATCACTTGATATTTATTTGCTGAACAAATGTTTTTATATTATTTATTTGTCAAAGAGTAATGCTATTTAACATCACTGATGTCAAACACTAGTTTAGGTAACAATTGCATGTTGAACGATAGGTTCACTTTAAATGCAATGTCACATGATTCATTTAATTGAACTCATCAAATGTGGCTACCTAGATTGGCGTTAGAGCGCTAGATATCATTATTCGTCAACCTACGTTATGCTTACTTTGTTTTGGAAATCTTACTACCTGCTCTGGTTAGTGTTGCCTCGAGTGATTTTACACAGCATCTACAACTCCTGGTCGAACAGTTCTGCTTTCTTTAGAACGTGTAAACCAAAACTTGTTTCGTTTGGAGGGGGTCGGGGATGGGGAGGGACAAAGATTTGATTCACATCTATAACACACTTCTTCAGACTACAATTCTTGCCCATCATAGGGTCTTTCCATAAAGTGTCTTCGTTAGCATATATATTGTCTGCAATCAACATAGATAAGCTTAGAAAAATTGGTCGAAGTCAAAAATAAATTAGATGAGGGTAAAAATCTGAAAGCAGTGCAGCAGAGTCGGGTAACATTGTTTGATTCACCAAATTACAGTTCCACCTCCAACCAACTAATTCTTGAACCAGGTATTATAATTAACAACTGCAAAGGAAAAGCACCCTGGATGTGATATGTTACATTCGGCCTCCAGGAAAGGGATACTGAGAAATGTATATAAAAAAACCAGAATTTCACCGTTGATATATACCCTAGTGAACCAAGCTTAAACTCTAGACGCCCCGAGCTTTCGTTCAAATAAACGTCGCAAGATGTAGACTTGCAAAACAGAAGCCCCAATGAGAGCAATTGATTCATAAATAGCTTTGTGGATAGCTCTTCTGCTCATTCCTTCATTCACTGCAGTTTGAATAACATAAATGAAGTTAGGACACGGAATGTAACCTATCCACAAGGCTGTTACAGATTTGAAAAAATTCTCGGACACAAGGAAAGGAAGGAAAAAATGCTGAGATATGTTATAATACAATAAACGGAAAAGAATTGCACAAATACCTATTGACTGACGATCAGTCTGAGCCTCGAGCCAGTGTTGCTCAAACTGAATATTATACAAAGCTTCCTCTAGCTTCCCAATATGTTCAAGGAGAGGTTTGAAATGCTCTGCAGATGTCAAACAAAACACGCTATGTTTAGTATTCTAGAAGGTTCCGTCAGAGACAGATTTAAGGAAACAGAGAAACATGCTTACCATCTTTAGCATGCTCATCATGGTATGTAAAGTGGGCAGCATGCACATCAAAGTCTATGGTTTCATGATAAGGGGACTTGTTAGTGAAACAAAAACGATAAACTCCTTGATGGTAAGCCAAAAACTCGTGCTTTTCACTTATCTTATCACGGACATCATGGATCTGTTCACCATTTGGTCCCTTAACCTGATAATTTGATTAAAATTGGACAGTCGATATCAGCAGTCCAATACAGTACTTGAACCAAAATATTTAGTAAAAATTCACAAGCATAATACTTCCATACGTGATCTGTACTTTAGACAATGGTAAGCATATGGTATTTTATTCCCTCATGGACAAAGGAGGGATTTGATTAAAAAAGGAATGTATATATATTTGCGGACACTAGCTAAGTTGATGGTTATTTCTCGCCAAGTATAGGAACGGGCATAACAAGTGTTTTTCTTAGTTATTGGTCCCAAGTTCTCTATTTGCAGCTAGTATTTCCTAGAACCAGGAATGATTTATCCATAACTAAGGATAGCAACACACGAAATGAAAAATCGAATTACTGAAGTCTTGGATCTTCATCTAAGAAATATTCTTAAACATTTGAGCAATCGCGATGCTTGAGTTATGTTCGCTTGCAATCTGTTCTAAGAATGGTATATCCTTTTACAAATGAACAATTTCATAATACGAAGAAATCTTGGTAACACAACGCTCTCTGTAAGGCGACCTTCTTGTTCGTTCCAACAAACAGAATAGTATTTGGAAGAATACAATTTTCTAACTAAAGGAACTATTTCTCTATATTTTTCTCCTCCTCCTTCCTAGACAAATGCATCCCTAATTAACAACTACTAACAAGCACATCAAAGTATAAACTAAAACTATAATAATTCATTTATATTGCACTCAGTATATATCTATCATCATAGTTGGCACGATTCCGGCTGGCAATAACTACATATCATCCAAATAAAATAAGTTGATAAATAAATTTGAACGTGAACCCAAAACTTTTCACTACTTTTAATCACTTTTTACAAAATATATTCTCAAAAATTTAATCAAACAGGCCCTTATATTAGACTAAGAGAATTCCCAACAAAACTAATGAAACTGAGATTCATTTCAATCAACAAAATTAACTCATGAAAATTACAGAATTAGAGTGGCATGGTAAAAGAAATTTTACCACAAGGTCAACGCCATCTTCACTGTAATGCCAAGAACCATCAGTCTTAATCACCACAAACGAAAAATGAACAGTGTCACCATATTCCACCTTGTGCGAGAGGCATTCTTCTCTGTCTATTACAAATCTGATCCCGAAGGCCCCGCCGATACTCGCCATAATTACTACCGCTGCCACCGCCGCAATCGAAAGCCTCATCTGAAGCCCAATCGGAAAAACCCCATTATTTCTAACAACAAGAAATTACAATGAAAAAGAGAAGAAAAAAACACGAATTTTTCTCACCTTTATTTCCCAAAGAAAAACAATTATACGAAATTAAACAGATTGCTCCCCTTCTATTTTATCGTACGGGAAGCTTCGATTTTGAGAACTCGGTTGTAACTTTGTAGGCTAGAAGTATCTTGGTTTCACAGGGTTTTGATTGTCCGCGACAAGAGCATGAAGTGGTCGCGTTTACGTGTAGTAACCAATAAGAAACCTCCACGTAATGTTGCAAATATCTGCGTTGGGGGTAGATTTAAGGGACATTTGAACATTTTGCCCCAACTTTAGCAAAATATAACACATCTACCCTTAACCTTTTTCTTGTCATAATTCACTCTCCAACCTTCCAATTATTTCTATTTTGGTCAATAAATGATGAATTAGCGCTTTTCTTTAAATAAACAAAAATAAAGAAGGTAATAAAACAACAACAACAAAAAAATAATGGAGTTTAATAACTTTTTAAAAAGTACAAATAAATTTCATTTATAAAAATATAATATATATTGATAAAAAAAATAAAATTCATCTTTCCGTACCAAGGTAGCGATGCGTGGGTGGGCGATTTAGTTAGGATTTGATTGGGTTGGGTTGGGTTGGGTTGGGTTGGGGTGGGTGGAGAAATAGAATTATACTATTTATACATCACATTCTTTAGATCATGGTTGACATCATCCACGTTGTCAACCATTGATTGAATGAAAAATTGTTTTATTTTTAAACCACCAAATGGTGTAATAAAATGTATCAGAGTGTAAAAGATAGTGTAAAATGTGATGTACACCAAGCATGATTCGAAAAAATATTGTATTTTTTCCTCTTTTTCATTTAATAATTTATTGACGTTTTTTCTATTTTAAATTGATCAAATTATAATCAAACTCAACTCATCGATTTTGTACTTAATCCGTCTTACCACTTTCCCCCTCTGAGAAGGGGTAGCAAAACCTACTTTTTGTAGAAGGACTTTGAAAATTGCTATGATAGAAATATTTAGAAGAACAAATGAAGAACTATGATGGCATCAGAGGAATAAATGATCGTTGTTTGTTGCAAGGTCTTCTGATCTTGATTATATGAGGAATATGACTCCAGAATTAGATGTTTATAAAGAATGGCTACCTAAAGTAACCGAAGAGGTGAACTAACTAAGGTGCGTTTGGTGAGGCTTGAAAAGTCGGAAGTTACTTTTGAACATATTTAAATAACTTTCTCATATTTTTTTTTTTTTTTTTGTTGACGTGGGAATCCGTAGCTGCTACTTGTGACTGCGCACTGGGTAAACCTCGCTCCATGTGCAGTAGCTCGCAAACCACACAGGAGAGATAAACCGCACTAGGCAAGTTCGGTGTGACGAGCTCGACCAAGAAAGTGTTGGCAGGGGATTCGAACTCGTGACATTCGGCCTCCACGTTCACCTGCTCCACCAACTCGACCACCCCCGAAGGGGTAAAAAATGAATAAATTTTTTTTCTCATATTTCTTTATTGAATTAGAAGAGGTTTTAGAAGAAGATGATATAAAGTAAACTCTTCCACGAGAAGTAAGAGCCCACGAACCTTGAAAAACCTAACAAAGTTAGATATGTTAAAACTAAAACACGTTGAAAAGAACATCAGAACAAGCAAGCCCATTGATTAATCTACAAGTGAAGCTCAGAAAGCCAAGTTTGAGCTTGAAGCGGCACTTCTAAAATAGGTGCTTCCCATGAAATGAAGGTTGGAGAGTGAAAATGTGAGGGACTTGAGAAGCTAGAAGGAAATGAAAGCCACCAAAAAATTGAACTTGAAGCAGTAGAAACGAAATTGGAAACTGCATTAGATAAAGAAGCAGTAGTCGAGGCTAGAGCTCTTGATCAAACTAATATGAAGAAGTGTTTATAAACGGTTTTGTTTTTAAATAATAGAAATGAGAGACATGTACGTGGGTAGTAAATTTGATCTCACAAAATGTGTGGATCAAAGTTGATATTACAATTTTTGATCATTTATAAACAAATGTCAAATATACGTTAATAGTGATCCCACGAATTAGTACTATACGAGAAGTAATTCTGACTTGACAATCCTCTAACAAATAACATACGTTACGAAGATAAATAAAAGTGAAAGTGTGACAATTATAGATCAACTTAAGAGAAATTTAATAGAATAATAAAGTTTATTTGTTGAAATATCGTAAATAAAAAGGTAAATTTCATTGAGTGAGATTTTGCAGCGTAATACAAAGAAAATGCTTAGCTCGACATTTCTAGTTCTGGGGCTTTGCGAAGCTTGCCACCCTTGAGTTGCGTGCCACCCCTTGCTCGGATAGAATTCATTAATTGAGAAGTTTGATCAAGTCAAACCATCATGACAACTAGGTCTTAGTATGTGCTCTAAGTATCATTGCGTGCAACATATGCAATCATTACTTTCTTTCTGATTGGTAAGCATGATGTTGCTAGCATCGATGGTGACACCTTCCTAGCTTTGTTTTGTTGTATTGGGTGGTGTTGATGTCATTGGAAATATTCATTAATTTACTCATGATGATGTTTTTAGATAACGACTTTGAACGTTCTAATGAAACTGGTCTAGTAGTCCAACCTCACTCACATGCATGAATTTAAGTAGTTAAACTTCTTTAATCACTTTGAAGTGGATCAACATTCTATATGAGATTACCTCATTAGATTGGACTCCAACAAACTATATTGAGTTGAATTTATCTTTAAAATGAACTCATAAATGGAGTGAAATTGAGAACGGAGTAAAAGTGAGAGTAAAAAGCTCAGAATTGCGGGACCCAAACTAGGCACTATGAAGTGGAAAATTGTTTATTCGTTTTTTCTTTTAGCCCTTGTTTGTTCCACATTAAACTTTTCATTCTCATTCTTCTACACATTTTCAACCACACATTCTTCAATAAAATAATATTTTTCATCACATTTTTCCTTCTTTTTCAATCACACATTCTTCATCAATTTATTATTAAAAAATAATGTGGCTCAAACACACCCTTATATTTGAAATTCGAACACAACATTTATTGACTTCTACATTCTTAATTATTTCTTGGTTGGTCAGTTTAAGAAAGAAAGACGTTGACTAACACATTCCCACTCTCACTGAATTGGAACAATTTCACTCATTCTTGACAAAATCCAATGTCGAATCCGCTAATGGACGATCCTCTTCTATGCCTAAACCACCCCCTCCCCTCCCCTCCTCCTCGTCCTCCTCCCCTGTGGCGGTTTCCGATCCCGACAGTTACCTCCTTGACGCCCCACAAATCGGCAGCGCCTCCGACAGTTTCCAGAACGAGGGATTTCTCGCCGGAGGCGCTTTCGACGCCGGATTGATTAACGAGGCTGATTATGGATTCTCCCGCCCCGATTTCCGACAGGGCTCGCTTGTGGGAACCGTTGAGCTCTACGACCGCCATGTTTTTCTTTGTTACAAGAACCCACAGGTCTGGCCTCCGCGAATTGAGGCCGCGGAGTTCGATCGGCTACCCAGGCTTCTTGCTGCCGCTTTGACTGCTCGGAAAGCTGATATGAAGCGACAGGTTTCAGGGTCTCAATTGTTTTACCTTTTTGTTCTTCTTTTGTCGTCATTATTTTTTGTAAGGATTTTTTTTTTTGGGTTTATGTGTTTTCTTCACTTTGATTTCTTTACTAGGACTTCAGAAGTTTAACGGAATGTGCACGATTTTTAGTGGTGCTCGAGTATGTGGGTTTTGAACTTCTGCTGGAGTTATAGCTGGAAGCTATGATTTGTTTGTTTTTGTTCTATTAGTTGTTTAGAATCTAAATGATTTTAAGGTTCGTCGAATGGAAAAGCTTTTGATCGGTGATACGGTTATGCTTACAGCTTACTTCAATTTCTATGTTCTAGTGGAGTTGAACTAAGAATAAATGGTATCTTTAAACGAAATTATGGAAATGACTAAAGCTGGGATGATTTTAATCTACTCTTCAATCTCTTATTTGCATAATTTTGTGGATGTGTTATATCTTGTGGATCTAAAGGACTATAGGAGCAATGCTGATGTTCCGTCTCATAAAAATCAATATGAATATTTGCATAATTATGTGTTACAGAGCAGTAATGCTGAAACTGGTGACATACGATCTGGATTTAAAGATACCTAAAATTTTCCACTGTTTTTTCTTTATCTGTATGCACCTGTACATGAATAGGCATGTATTTTCACTTCTATCTCAAAAATATATGGACTAATCTTTGTTGTACTTCTATTTTTTTATTACTATGTTATAGATGTGCTGGAAATTATTGTGGTAACTCACGGTCTCTAGTATGCATAATTGAACAACTACTTCTTTCAAGTTCTGTACCCATTTTTTTCCTGGGAAGAGCTGCGTGTTTTCTATATATACCTTCAAATCCTAGCCAAGACTTGAAAGGATGGTATTACACAATTTTTGCGTCTCCATGGTCGATAAGAATTCTGGAGCATGAATTAGTTGCCTTCTAGTCACGTATGTCTACATCTGTTTGTGTTTGTCTCTCTCAAGTGCTGTGGCCTTTTGAACTAATTCATATTGATTATGACTTCGATTATCTTTTCATGGTGATGGCCTGGCTAAATTGTTTAATTTTCATTTCCCTCTCTTCCTTCTAGACCCGCTTAACAATATGTGAGGGACATGATGGAACTGAGACATCAAATGGCGATGTGTTAATCTTTCCAGACATGATCAGATACAGGTTAAAATATCATCTTTTAATGGTTCAAGGACCTTAAGACATGCCCTTTTCTTCTACATAGTGCATTTGATACTAAATAAAATTGCAGGAGATTAACACATTTTGATGTCGACACATTTGTGGAGGAAGTGTTTGTTAAGGATGGTGAGTGGTTGCCTGGAAGCCCAGAAGCTCTAAGAGGTTGGTACATCTTTGTATGTTGCCATGGTACAAGGGATAGACGGTGCGGAATTTGTGGACCTTCCGTGATTAGCAGATTCAAAGATGAGATAGAGTCTCATGGTCTGCAAGGTAAAGTGTCCGTCAGCCCATGCTCACACATTGGAGGGCACAAGTATGCTGGAAATGTGATCATATTTGGACCAAATGGTAAAAAAGAAGTCACGGGTCACTGGTATGTGGTAAACAAGTCTGTTTTCATCTACTATTACTTTAGCAGTTAAGTATTTCTTCTTATCTAATTCTCAAGTATGATAAACAGGAAAAAAATTATGATTACTATTGCAGGTATGGATATGTTATGCCTGATGATGTACCTGTTTTGCTGGAACAACATATTGGGAAAGAAGAAATTGTAGATTGTCTATGGAGGTAATTTTCAATTCTTATGTCTATTTTTACACATTAATTTTGGAGTTAAGTTGCATTAGCGTAGTTTCTAGCATTGAGCAACCACTATCGCAAGCTAAAATTGCATTGTTAGTTGGTTTTTCAGGGGACAGATGGGATTATCAGAAGAAGACCAGAAAAAATCACAGGAACTAAGGCTACAGGTACACAGTGGGACCAATGTGGAAACTAGCATAAATGACTCGACACAAACAAATGAGGCGAGTGCAAATATGTTTGGATATCATTTGGAGGGCACAAGATGTTGTCAATCAAATGAAGGCTCCCCTTGCTGTCAAAATCCTACTTTTCAAGAAAAGGAGGGATCTGATTTATCCAAGGGGGCAGCAAAACTTACAGCCGAAATGAAGAACTCCAAGAAGCAAGTTTCTCGAAGCAATAGTGGCAAAAGAGCTGGCGCTCGGAAGGTGTGCTCGATGCCTACATGGTATGAATGCTGGGAGCGTGAAGACACCTATACTGCACTTGCTGTTATAGGTGCTGCTATGTCAGTTGCCTTTGCCTATAACTGCTACAAGCAGTTGGGCTAAATTCGTAAGAGTTCTGTTGTCTTCTTTGTTGCACATATATCATGCATTAAAAAGGGGAAAAAAAAAAAAAAGGTAGCTTGGAGCCATGTGCCATTGGAGAACAAAGAAATGGAGTCGATATGCAGGAATATAGTTATGGTGTTGGATGCTTTACATTTGCTTCCCATTGTTGTTTTGGTTATATCACCTAAAAGACTTGTTTTCTTGTAGGGTTAGAGGTTTGTTTATTATGTTATTATATTATTAGAGGTACAGGAATCTCAGTTTTTTACTTGAGTTGGTTTTCAAAAGAATCACTCCAACCTACAGATGGTTCAAACTTAAATTCTTGCATTTTGCAATGCGCTTAGTTACTAGCTTGTTTGGGATTATATAATAATCAGCTTAAATTATAAATAGATAGAAACGGGTGGTCGGTGAGTAGTACTTATAAATCTCACAAAATGTGTGAATAAAAAGTAAATTTAATCGAATATGTTAATAAATTAAATAGGTTCCAGTTTGTCATTCTTTCAGTTCAGTGTAAATCTTCTTAGCCAAAGTAAAACAGAAATTTCTAAACGAGCCAGAGCCAGGGCCATTTTATGGAAGTTTTGGAAACCAAACCCAAATGCGAAGTATCTTGCTGCGTCCTCTCAAACAGGCTGTGTGTTGCGACTGTGAGGTAAAACGAGCATTTTGTATACAATATTATGGAGTCTAGCCATAACTAATGAGACAATATCAGGTGGAAAATGAACTTTATAAAGAAAGGCAACAATGTCACTATTAAATACATGAAATGCCATATATGAACTTCCATTTGAGTCTTGGAATGTCCAAAAGCTTCTGATTGATAAGTTGGATCGACTTGTAATTTTAAGTTAGCCCCAAACGTGCATACAGATAATGCAAGTCTCCAAAAGCCATTTTGGGAGTAGGCCATCAGAGGAACATTGGCATCAGCCGATGCATACAAGTTTTCATCCAGTTTCAGTCCCCATTTATCTTAAGCTTGTGTAAAGAATGAGCAAGCCCATTTTGATCCCCAAGTCTCTGAAACTCAGTTTCAATAGTTTCAGCAATTTTGACATCTTCTGGACCTGGCTCGGGAAAATCCACGTGAAATGAACCCTGTTTGACTGGTGCAGCAGGCTTCCTGAGTGCAGCTTGCTCCTTAATATAGTTGTATAGTTCCTGATGGAAGGTGTGATCGAGGGAAAAACAATCACCAACTGTTCCATTCTTAGAATGCCGAGATGATCCTGATCCTTCTCTTCTACAAAAATGTGGGAGAGAATCATAATCCATAATCTGCAATGAATTATGTGTCAGAATTCTCAAAAGATGAACAACACAATCAAAATAAGTAAGCCTCTTTCGTAATGCATAGTGCATGTGCTCATTTCTCAAGTCGGCAACATTTGCCAGTCTTGACTGAAACTGGGCTAGATTGTTCTCTTTCTTTCCTAAACTGTCAATCCACCAAACCAAACATGCAATGAGGGATTTCTAATGGAATAGCTTCATTACAAGAAGGGAGATCAGAGGCCACCATACACGACACTCCACATGATTTTCACATAAATCCAATACAAATTATAATAAAGAGAGGCATTATTCCTTCCAAAAACCATGTGCCAGGAGAGTGTCCTTACCTTCAATAATTCATCTCTTCCAGAGCCTGAAAGAACCTTCACTTTCTTCCTTGTTCTCTCTTGCAAAAGAGGTTTCACAACCTGCAAGCAGGTAGAAACATTAGATTTGTCAAATTTTGATCTAGTGCATATAATCTGAAAATGGCAATGTGCCAAACCTTCCAACATGCTGAGAATATATATGGGGCGTTAACTATGAAGTAAGTCTCTGTCTTCTCGGGATAGTTAAGATCATCAATGGTAGATATTACAGACAACAACTGCAACAGAAAGAAGTACAGGTGACACTGGTTAGTTAACACGGTATATTTCAATTTAATACAAGAATAAATAATTAATAGCTTTTGTCCTCTTAAGATGATTAGAAACAATCCATGAACTATTCAACGCCAAATCTTTCCTTCAAACAAGGGACATTCTTGATGTGTAAATTAACAAAATAAGAAATATCATTAGAGGGCTATACAACAGAAGAAGTACCTTAATTTGACTCAGTGCAGAAAACTTTAAACCTGTCATGTCCAAAATCTTTATGCAAGTACCAATGTATCGCCCAAATCTTTTTGTTGTGGAAGGCTATATCATGAAGTAGAGTAAGTCTAAGAAATCTAAGTATTGTGAGAAATGTGTATAACATTCTGATATTAGTTGCCACAACTTACTAAAATCACACGATCTCTGTATTCATTCACTTGGATGTGTGACTGGACATAGTAGTGAATCTAAAATGAAGGAGATTGATATTAGTGAACATTACACCCCGAAAATACTTACAGCAATAGGTTCCATAAGAATTATAAGTATCCACATAAATTGCAAAATTAGAAAACGTAAGATAAGTCTAAAGCATGACATCTTACAGATGCTTTGTCGAATGTGCTGAGCCCTACACCGATGGCAATGACAGGAAGACCCTAAATGATTAACAAGTAAAAGGTCATGAGCTGGACTGAAAAATACAAAATCTGTCGGTTTAGTTAAAAGTGTATCAGCTCCACATTTTGTTATGTTGAGAAAAAATAATTATATTGACAAGATTTGAATCTACTTTCCTTGTAAAAGTCAATTTCTGTATTCTGGAGAAACAAAAGAAAAATATGCTCCCAATGATGCATCTAAGCATTACCTCTTTTGAGTATCCAGATAATCCTACAAGCTGAGAATCCCGTATTGCTCTGTACAACTCAGCAGGGATAATTGGCTTCTGCAAAAGTAATCACTTGTATTAAAAGTGAAAAAAATCTAACATTAACCTTTCTCCTTGACGAGCACGGAGCACGTGATATGGTTATTGGATGCGCAAGTGATTTCTGGTATGCATGTTGTTCCAGTAGATCTCGATGATTTAAAATAATAAATGTACTATGTCTGAGATCTTTTTCTGGATTTATCTAAAGTTACAGATTCCTAGTCAATAAAATTATAATCATCCAAAAGTTCTTCTACCTACAAGTTTTTAAGGTTAACCAGATGAGGTGGCAACTAAATCATTGATAATTCTGATAGTGATGAAAACCATGATCTTGGGAAACAAGAACCAGAGGAACAGATAAAAAACTCATGAAACTGCAAATCGTGCTATAGCATTCTACCATTACAAGTACAAGATTGTTATATGACCATTCAGCAAAGAGAAACAATGTATTTGTAGAAGTAAAATAATTGGCTAACCTTAAAGCATATGAATATGTAACAGATTTTATGAAATGCAATAGTCAAGAATAAAATTGGTCCATAGACTGATGATGCTTGTACTTTAGGAGAACATGAAAACTCACAGCCAATATGTTATCAATTTCATTTTGTATCCTCCAGTTCAAGCAATCAATGAGCTGAAACATTAAGTATGATTGGTGAGAATACTTGAAAGTATATAAACTTGATCTAAAGTCAGATACTCTTCGGGATTTTCACAGAATAGAATGTGCCATACCATTTTATATGCATTGGAGACATTCCCATCCCTTGCTTTCAGAAATCTCACCAAATTCTCAGTGGGATACCCTTGATGTATATTCTGAAAACCAGGACAAAATATACAGTTTATACATTATTTATCCATAAAATTCGAACAGAAAATTCGTCCATGAAATATTTGCAGGTGTCCTAAAGAAAGAATCTTCATCTTCCAAAACCAGTAGATGTGGGAAATAAACGAATAATAGGCTGTTTGTGTTGCGATGCACTATTATTAATCCTTCCAGCAATATGAGAATCAATCACCTTCTATTTTCTAGAATGGTGACAAAACTAGTTTTCTTGAATGAATCTCTCGATTTTTCTAATTTGTATATGAATATGGGAATCTGTAAAGCTAAGGGAGACTGTTTTAAGGATTAGAAATGAGAGTAGTTGAAGAAAGGTAATAAAATAGGTCTAGATATAACCAGAAACAAATAATTGACTGACTCAAAATGCAAAAATTGCAAAAAATAACCAAACTGAATAATGCAAGCCTCTATGTATACAAAAGAAGATCACATTAGAATTCCCAACTCCTAATTTTCCTTTACACTCAATGATACCAAATTCGTATAAAAACGAACACGGAATAAAACCAATCCAAATCAATGAAAACTTGACGATCGCATTTGCATCAGAACTCAGAAACTCAAATGTACCCCCCATGTCCAAGTTCGTACATCAGTTAATATTCGACCTGACTGAACAAGAAATAATTTATGACATTTTTGGCCACATCCTCCACAAAACTCAAATCTTAGTTAAAAAGTAATTCTTTTACTTGACATTGACTATCCCAATATCCAATTTCCCCAATCTAGACAATAAATAAATGAATTAACAAACAAAACAAGTAAGCAGAACCCAGATCAAATTTAACTTGAAGAAAATCAATTTGCACAATACAGATCAGTAGCGATGCCTAACCTGGAAAGTCTTCTTTAGTGGTTCATCAGCTGAAATGAAAATTAGCAACATATCAGTGCTTCCCAGATCTAGAGATCGAAAAAATACTCAAAAAAAAAAAAAAAAA
Source organism: Fraxinus cuspidata (assembly GCA_903798385.1). Classification (NCBI taxonomy): domain Eukaryota; kingdom Viridiplantae; phylum Streptophyta; class Magnoliopsida; order Lamiales; family Oleaceae; genus Fraxinus; species Fraxinus cuspidata. The sequence goes on from CAIGRP010030177.1 coordinate 13,856, forward strand.
AAGTCTATAAGAAAGCTGACTTTTTTCTATCATAGTTCCTAACTGCTTGATGTTATCTTCAGTAATGAACACCATTTTCTCTGTTCTTCTCTAAAGTCAACAATTCACTCTATCTATAGGCTCAAACCAAGATTCATCAGTGGAAAATCTTTGGGAGAAAGGGGTGAATCCTGAATGTTCAGACAAGAAGAGGGCTGTGTACTGTGACCCTTCCGAAAATAAGGGCGTCAGTTTTTCCCTTTTCTTTTTCACTCCCAAACTACCTTTAAAGAGAAGCCATTAGCTTTTCATAGATCTTTCATAAATCGCCCCATTCGAAAAAACTGAAAAAAGATTAATATAAAAATCATATCATATTAACAACATGTTAAGGAAAGATGACTTCTTTGGTTGATTAATTCTAAGTTTTAGCTTATTGGCCGCTGTCACTGTAAAGATACCATTTTTTACTTTTTTTTCTACAGAATTTTCTTGATTTGGCGGGGGTTTGAGAAGTCAATTCCTATAATTAATTACTAATTCTGCGCTAACTAATAAACTAATAGTCAAAAAGAAAACGTATTCTTGTAAAATTCAAACTAAAGCCTTTAATTTCCAGTATTTTAAAAAGCGTGAAGCGTGGCTAGTTACTGAGGTCAAGCTTCAAGTTTTACAAGTCCAAGCGAAGCTTAGGCGTAAAAAAAAGTTTTTTATTTTAATTTTTAATCATTGTAAAAAAATCAATAATTCAAATAAATTGGATAATACATATCAAACATCTAAAATCATAAAATACTGTATTTACTTAACAATTTCAACATAAAGATAAGTTTCAAAATCATAATTACAAATCGTAGATAAATTAAATCTTATATAATCTAACTCTTTATTGAACTACAATTCAATACCTTCTTCTTTGGATTTTATTTGAAAAAAAGGAAAAAAAATTAGATCCACTTAAAATTTGGGCCAGAGGTAGGGGCGTGTCTATGAACGCCTAGACAAGCATTAAGCAGTCAATATTGTCGTTGACCGCTTAATTCTCGCCCGTCTAGGCGCCCCTAAGAATGCCTAGGCAAGCATTAAGCGATCAACATTGTCGTTGATCGCTTAATTCCCGCTTAGGCTCAAGGCAAAGCGTATTGTCTAGGCGCGCTTTTTAGAACACTGTTATTTTCAGAGTAAAATATGAATTTTATATTTATAATTATGATAAATTATTTATTTACTTTTAAACAAATTAAAAATTGCAGTACAAGTCCCCCAGCTTATTTGTCCAATAACAAAAGCTCTGCGACATTTTACAACGGTCATACAATGTGTCTCGAAGACTCAAATTATGTGAGCAGCCTAAATCTTCATTATATTTTCTAGTTATCCTCAAATGTCCAATTTTTATAAACTGAAGTTATGCTTCCCAACTTAAATGAGTGCTTCAAATTTTGAAACGAGATAGATTTTGTGAAATGTGATTGACACCTTATAATTCAATGAATAGTTGGATAATTTTCAGTTTTTAAAGACTAACTTATTCCTTTTTAAAAGTTCTAGACCAACCTGACATCCTCACAAATTTCTAATAATTATAATTTTTATTGTTTTGTCCAAAAGTTTGGACAAGAATTTCTTTATTGGAACAACATTATATATTAATTAATTTAATTATAACAAGATAAAGATTAGTAGCTATTTTATTAATCCTACCATCCTAGAAATTTTCCCATGGATCTCAGCCTTTACGATGACACGATGCCCAATCAAAAAGCACCAAAAGGATTGACTTTAGTGGTTAAGGTGTCCATTCTGTATTAAAAAAAAAAAAAGAAGGGTTGTTCTACCAATTTGCTTGTACTTTTATTCAGCATTATTGATAGTAATTTATAAGAAGTTTCAACTCTTCCGAGAATCTTGAAGTACATTGTAACATTGGGCAACACATAAACAAAAACTAAATCATTCATTAAAATAGGATCATCCTAATGCACAATATTTTATGGGAGAAACGGTATTTATTATAAGTTTATCATCACATCACATCACCAACAGGGCAAAAACTATATGCTAAGCCAGTCCCTATCTTAGTTTTGATGGAACTCGCCTTTGTCTCTTGTATTTCTTCTGGCCATCTTCTGTCACTGCTGCTGGATCTGCCTGAGTAAGCTTCGACTCTCCCTCGTTCAGAGACTCGGCTAATACTTTGCCATCAGCATTAACATTAACCGGATTACCTGAATTTAGGGTAGCATCATTTGTATGACTTGAATCTACTGAAGTAACAAGGTCTGGGCGTTCTTTCCTTTTGCCACCATCACCTTGTACAGAATCAGCATTTGGCGTATCAACCTGCATAGCTTCAGCACCTGAATGCACAGATGTGATTGGATGCTTTGGTGAAGAAGGCTCGGGAATACTCAGATCACCCTGCAGAGTGGGGATGCTCAAATCTTTGTTTGCAGGGCTGGAGTCCGATGGCACGGGGGCTTCAGTACAATGTGGCTCCAATACAGAAGGGTCAGGCTTGGGGTAAGTGTCTGGTCCATCAACCTGTATCGCCACCTTATCAGAGTATGAATGCACAGGCAACAATTTATGCTCTCCTGGAGAAGGCAAAGTGACCACAGAATTGATTTGAGTAGCGGATGGAGTCTCATCAAGCATTTCAGGTTTAGGGTCTGATTCTTCTAGAGTCTGATCATGTTGTGGCTCCAATACTGGAGGGTCGGGTGTCGGTGGTGGGACTTCAATGCCTCCATCTGTGTTCTCTACTTGTCTGACATCCACCTGTGCAGTATGAGAAGAATCCACAGGCACTGGTGCAGTATCCTCCCTCAAAAAATTGGGAGTCGTGTTGGTCAAGTGAGAAACTGAACTCTGATCATCTTGAGGATAGAATGGTGGCTCTGACGTTGACAGTTTAGCAGCAGATGGAGAAGCTTCTCTACTTCCAGTTATGGCATCCAACTCTATCATATCTGATTGCATGGTGTCTTGTAATTCTGGCAGAGGGGAGTCCCCCATGAGTGGTGTAGTGAAAGGCTCGAAATCCTGATCCAGAATTTCATGTGGTCGTGAAGTATTCGGTCCCAATGAAGAAGATGGTGTTGGTGATGATGGTCCCAGTGTAGATGGGAAATACGAGCCTAAGCCACTTCCTGCACCCACCGCACTTATTCCACCTCTTCTCCTCGGCTTACATCGCTTTGTCTTAGGACCTACTGGGATGGCAGTCTGTGTCGATAGCAAAGACTGGTTCCCATTAGTCATTCGTAAAGTAAATGCACAAATGTCCCGAATCTTCCCAAGGGCCTGTAAGATGGGGTTTTCTGCAAAATCCAATGATAGTGATGTAGCCTCTTGCTTCAAGCTATCTGGTGCTAAGAATATGAGAAATGAAAGTAAATGTCAGACCATTTGATGGCTCTAGTGCAGAAAAGTTAGCTTAGGACAGGATAGCAACCATACCAGTAAATTCCGAATTCAACTGCATCATGTTTGGAGCTGTAGTATCATGGTAATCGGGTGAATTTAGCGAAGAATCCCATGTCTGCGGTGTATCTGGAAGTTCACCATGTGCAGAAAGAACATTTGACTGCGAAGGAGAATGATACTCTGCCACTGAAGTGGATGGTGTACTGGGTAAGTGTGAAAGTCTTTTTCGGCTCTCACTAGCTGATCCTCCTCCAAACCCACCTCTTTTCTTTGGTCTACCTCTCTGTAACTTAGGTAGAATAGCTGGGGATGCAGCTGTTAGGTTCGCATCGGGACGTACAGTGAGACGGTGGTCCTCGTGAGCTGCCCTCAATGAATATGCACATATATCCTGGATCTCTCTGAGAACATCATGCCCTGAGACCTCATGGCTTTGGTACATAGCATCGCTGGCACGATGGTATATTCTTTGTAAGCTCTGGGCCTGCAATATATTAGCAAGTCAAAGATCCAAGTATGACAAGAAGCAAAAAAGAACAAAGCGAAGTGTCATACCATCGACTCCACAACACCCCCAACTCCCTGATATCCAGTATTTGGACGAGTAGCAGGATTTCCAATCAAAAGACGGGTAATGCGTCGGTACCACATCATGTACGGATCACTCTGATCCATTGGACCATCAATGGGAGGTGTAGAAATAGTTCGAGCAACCCGGTCTATCCACATATCAACAAACTGCCTGTGATGATGTGCCCAGTCGTAATTTTGTCTTCCACGACGATCAGTCAAATGTATGTCTGGGATAGTGTCACAAACAGCAGGGATAGTTTGTCGCTGCCCAAACTGACGTAGTACGCGGTCAGGATGGTGGAACTCCACCACATCAAAGCAGATGAGAGGAGACACTGTCTGCCAAATTCTTTTTCCTGATATGCAATACTGAGGAAGGCTGCCTAAAACATCATCGGGGTATGGCTCCCATACAAACTAAAACATAAAGTAAATCTTAAATAATCAGTGAATTAATGCAATACTGCTGCTAATTGCAATTAGAAATAAAATGAAAAAGGCACCTGGTCTTCCTTCATATTATCTAGTTGGTCTCTGTATAAGACTAAAACATGTGTTCCCACACTCTCCAACTTAAAACCGACATTCCACCTGCAAACAATGTATATTAGGCTAAAAGGCCAAAACGTGGTGTGGCTATTTGATTGCAAGTTTTTTATGTATCCGCAAGTATACCTGGAACCATAAGGGGCAGTGGGCAAAGGATGCTCTCCAGCAACTGCATCAGGAGGTGGCTGCTGTAGGGGTGCTAACCTCCCAGGACGGATGAAAGGCACTCTCTCCCATGCCCAGATCTTAATGATATTTGTGCAGACAAAAAATCTCATATTATTAAGATTTCTACTCAGATATAAAAGGCACCAAAGATGTAACAATGACATCTCAGTGAGATTTAGCCCCCGTTTGAGTCTCATTTTTTCCAAAACTTGTTTTCAACCACACATTCTCCAAAAAAAAAATCACTATTAGAAACATTTTTCCCCAAAAAAGGGGCTCAAACATGGGCTAAATGATTTTTAATACCTGCAAAAGTACCAGTGGCCCGCATATATCTGATGTCTCAGGCTTGGTTGCTCGGCACAAAGCACGGTAGAGACAAGAGAGCACAGCACTACCCCAGCTTAGCCTGCCAGCAGCCTCAAAATCCCTAAGCAGGGGCAAGTACATCAACTTCACCTTATTATTAGACATGTCTGACAATAACTGCCCCCCAAGAAGCTGTAAAATGTATGCTCTGGCATAAAACTGCATTGTACCCTTTGATGCACCTTCTGGTAATGTCTTAAATCTCTCCTGTAAGCATCGGATCTTAAGACGGCCACGATCAAAATCCTCCGGAGGTGGTTTAAATCCTAAAAGCTCATTACATATATCCTGCCACTCCTCCATAGACCGATTTGTATCGACACCAGTGATAGGATCACCATCTACAGGTAGGCCCCACAACACAGAAATATCCTGTAGGGTGACAGTGGCCTCACCAACTGGCAAATGGAAAGTATGTGTCTCTGGGCGCCATCTCTCGACCAATGCTGTTATCAAAGCATGATCTAGGCGTATACGGCCTGCCTTGTAGACCCCATAAAAACCTGCTTGCAGCATGAGTTGCTGTACTTGAGGGTCCAAAGCACCCAGACGCCAGAAGTGGCCATCACACCTCCTACAAGTCAGAGGCTCGAAGTCCTGACCATCCCATATTGCAGTAGATCTGTGATGGTCCTGTAAAGTAAGTACAGAATCATCAATGGGTCCAGGATGTAATGTGTGACCCAGTCCAGCATTCATCTTTATCCAATACCTGAAAAAGTTTAATAACAGGTGTATGAAAAGGTATACCCAAGTAAAAGAGACTTTTATCGAAGACAAAAACAAAATTACTTCCCCTGCGTGAAAATTTTATGCCTTCCTTTCAGAGTTTAAATGTATCAGAATAATTTCACTTCCTTAAAGAGTACAATAACTTATTTACTTTTCAGTGCCCAAAAAAAAAAAAAGAAAGGAATTTCCGACCCTCATAAAAAGCCCAATTCATCTTTAAATTTCACTTTAACCTCCTACCTTTATAACCATATCAGTTTAGAGATTATATTAAATTTCATAACTAGAAGAAAATTCCAAATAGATAATTAAAGCCATGCGCATTTAAATTTTTTCCAACTAGTAAAGCAATCTATCTTCCCATCATGCACCCTACAACCACCAACTACATACCGGATAAGTCCATCTCATCATAATACGACTCTTTCTTGGTGCCAATTTTTATATAAATCCATGGTTTATTTAGGAATATCAGCACACCCAAAAGGAAAAGAAAGAAGTGGGAAAAAAAAACCAAAGCACTAAAGATCCATAAGAAACAGAGAGAAATCTGTATCTTAGCCGAGAAAATTTAATTAGTAAGGATAATGGTCAGGACAATGACTGCACAAAATTCTGGAATAATATGAAAAGAACAATCTCGTGACATTTAAGTTTTTCCTCAGGATTTCAAACAGTTTGAACTTGATTTACTAAGTAAAAGAACTTCTAATCCACCATAATGCACCCCATACATTTAGGCCATCATTTTCGATCCTAGGTATCAAAGACTTGTGAAGGAGGAAAAGAAAGTTATTATTTACTCCTGTGTGAGGTCATCATTAGCCATTCCTTACCTACAAATTTTACTCACTTTTTGTCTATCCTCGAGGTAAAAAGGGCAAACTGTGGGAGGGAAGGGGTACTTATGAGAATATCTACTGTCTACAATTGTTTTACCATTCTATTCATATCAGTAAAGTATCTAGCATCTTAAGCATCTCTTTTAATTTTGAGAATATATATCTGATTCCACCTAATAGTGCTTTTTTTCTTGGTAAGCTTTCTCAGCAGCAGTTACTACTCATTCGATGTCAACTCTTCCTTTCTTTTTTACGTGAGAACCCTAACAGAAATAACAACTCAAACAATACTTGCTATAAAAATTGCCAAGAAACATGAATGGAAAACAAAATCCAAATAGCGACATCTCCTCATTCAACTATGCCTTGAGAATATTAAGAAATTAAAGTTACTGAACAAAATTTTTATCTCCATCCATCAAATACACAAGAAAATAAAATAGAAAACGCTGAAGGAGCCATATAAATCAGCAAGACGATAACTTCACGAAAATACATAATCCAACAACTTCAGTTTAGGGTCAAGGAAACTATATTAATAATTCATGGAAATCCGCAATCACATCAGCAAAATAAGCTATTTAAAGAAGTTTAATCCTCATTTTAGCATCACACCCTCGAAATTCAGACGCTATATCAACAAATTTTATAAAACAAAATATATTTAAAAAATATTGTTACCCCACGGCAACAAGGAGCAACTTCAGCGTATCCAAGCTCTGCCAACAGCTAATAAGGATCTCACAAATCCCGGACAAAATGAAAATGAAAAGATCAACGAGAAAATTGAACTGCTTTTAGATTTGTTGTGGAGCCAAAAAAGGAGGGAAAGAGTAACCGAGTGAGCGAGAGTGAGACCGAGTGAGTAAAATTCCAACGGCTACTCAAATCTGTGATTCTTCAGAGAGATCGCCATTAGAAACGCTTTCACGACTTAGCATTTTACGCGTTTTGGAAAAGATTAAAGTAGGGTTTTTGTTAGAAGTACGAAGAAAACCTAAAAGCGTCCCTCTTTCGGAGTCTATTTATTTATTTATTATATTGGGTTCTCTTTATCCTTTAATTTTCAAATTGATACTCAACTATAAACTTGATGTCAATATTGCCCTATTATTTTAAAAATTAATAAGCCTCTATTCACGGCTTTTCAAAATTAGGGCCGCTTGACATGACTTGAAAATTTAAAAGCTACTTCTAAAATTAAGAAAAATGGTTTAGAATATTTTTGAATAATTTGCTAAAAATATTTTATCTAATTTAATATATTTTTAAAGAAAGTTGGTCTAGTATAACATCTTTGAAAAGTTTACAAGAAGCAGATACAAGTAGAAATCCTATCAATCGGACCCTTAATCATCTCCAATTTTTAACTTTCAGCATTAACATGGACTAAAACTCTTTAGAAGTATATAGTCATTAAACAAATTTTCTGAAGAAACAAAATCTTAAATAATTTTTAAAAGATGAATGTGTAATGCAAATGTTAGCATCTATTTAATATCAAGGGTGTGTTTGAGCCACATTATTTTGGAAAAATATATTTTGAAATAGTAGATTGATGGAGAATGTATGGTTGAAAAAGAAGGAAATGTTATTGATGTGATGGAAAATATTATTTTATTGAATAATGTGTGGTTAAAAATAAGTAGAATAATGAAAATGAAAATTTTAATGTGTCTCAAACATAAGCTAAAAAAAAAGTGGTCATCTATAAAATCTTGTTAAGAATTAGGACATAATTGACAATTTACATGAATATGTTTCACACTTTCTGAACATAAGACAAGTTCTATTTTTTTGCCTGTATTTTCTGTTAGTTTCCACTCCTAGAGTTACTGACGACAAATTATACGTATTCTAAATTAGAAAATAACATGTAGAGGGCACGTTTCTGCAACTATTTTATCGCGTTATTTGCCTTTAGAATGAAAGATTATAGAGCATTTCAATTGCAAAACCAACTATACAACGAGGCAATCAATCTACCGTCCAATTTTCCTGCTTATAGCTCTGTTTTCCGTCTTCCCTTAAAGTTTCGTATAATGTTATATGTACATAATCATTTATAAATTGATGTATAGACTGATGATATAACGTTGTATTAAAATTTAACCTATTTCACTTTTCTTTCCTTTTCTCTCTCTCTCTTTTCTAACTGTTTTTTTTTTCTCCATCTCTATGCGTCAATATGTGAATAATTATGTACAATAGTATCTCTCTTAAAAGTTTCCCTCTTCTCTGCACAATATTGAAAGCAAATGGGAAAAGGCTGCATTGAAATGTACAGAAAATCTTTCCTAAATTATCAATGGGATTTTCACCGTTATTTTAAACTTTTGCGATGATAATATTGCTGTTAATGTCCAATCTTAGTATATGAATTGAACATTCCAAATGTTGAAACATCTGGCTTTTGAAATTTCTGGCCTAGCAAGGTGTTTCGTTCTTTTCCAGTTTTTGGTGACAGATATATTTTCTTCATTTTGCACTAAGTTTCTCTTCTTTTCGACTACTACCTTTTTCTTCTAATGCCGTTGAATATCTCCTTCAGCTTTGTTCAAGCCATTTTAGCATAGCTTTTGAAAAGTTGAAAGGAGATTTTGAGATTCAAAAGCAGCTTTTGGACTAGTTTGACTAATCTATAATATATTAAATATCACATTATGTGATATTTATTTTTTGGACGATTATAACCTCATTACAATTCAATTATTTCAATAATATCTTACTTTTAATTTTTCAATATGTATTTAAATTACAATCTTTAATATATTAAATATCACAGTAAGTAAGAATAATTTTTTGGACGATTATAACCCGATAATAATTCAATTATTTCAATAATACCTTACTTTTTCGTTTTTTAATATGTATTTAATTTACAAACTATTATAATACTATAAAATCATTGTTCATACTTGTATTCTCTGTTATTAAATCTCAATTAATTAACATTAATATTCATTTAATTAATATTAATTCGAATTCCACATTAAAAAATTCAGTTCATTATTCACATCCATGTATGCTAATTAGCATCAGTTCCACTTAGTTGAAAATTAAATTATATACATTTAATATAAATGATTTAACATTCATTATCACATATATATTCTCTGGAATTAATTCTAAATTAATTAACACTACGTTAATTCATGTATCGTATTTGCCATTTATTTTCATTTATATATTTAGTTGTAATTCTAATACTTACATTCAAGTATGCACACTATTTACTTGCATGTATTATAATTAACATTTGTTGTCACACACACATACACACATATATTCCTTTGAATTAATTTTAAATTAATTGACATTCATGTTAATTCATGTATCGCATTTGCTATTCATCTTTAGTTAAGTATTTAATTATAGTTCTAAACTCACATTCAAGTATATATATCACTGATTACTTGCATGTATAATAATTAACATTTATTTTCAAGTGCTTGAATTTCTCTCATTTAGATTAAAATGGTAAATGAAGGGTTAAATATTACTTTCACGTAACTTATAAGGTATTTCAGAATAATGAGCAATGCAAGTTCAACTTCATCTACTTTTATAAAAGTAATTTTTCTTATTAGAAGATTTTTTTAGAAGAAGATGATTCAATGTGGTTACTCTAAAAACATATCTGGAATAAAAAGTACTTTTAAAAATTAATTTCCAAACAAAGATTGTGGTAGCTTCCTCCAAAAATTCTTCTACACAAAATAAAAACAAAAGAAAAAGTCATGTCAAATTGATCATCGGGCCATTACTTTCAATTGGCTCGGGCCCTTACTCCACCTCTTACTACCGTTAGAGGGTTCTACAGTTGGCTTGGACTCTACAGCTCACTACAATATTGCTTACCCTTGATTTCTCTTACTGTCGAGTAGCGATTATACAATCCAAATTACTCGTGTGTGAACAATTAAACAAGGTTACGCTTACTCTAAAACTCAAAAGTCTAAAAAACAAGAGAAAGAATTATAAGCTGAAGCCATTTAAGTGACATATTAAGATCTCTTTGAAATGTCCACTTTAAAAATCGGAAAAACGCCCCTTAACATTATTCAAACAATCTAATAGTGGTGCCAAATTTTAACAAATTAAGGTTAATTCTCGAGCATCTCATGTTGGAAAGACCTTCAACCACTTGGTGAAGAACGAAGATCGAGCTGGGAATTTTCAAATACACCTTTATTTAAAAAAGTTGATTGTGTATTTTATATCATTGGAGAGATTACTCGGCCACATTAAAATGATGGATTTTGTTTTGTATAAGTCATGAAAATTTCATAATTTAAATCAAAGTTTATAGGGATCAAAACAAGTGGAAATTAAAGTATGTTGGCGCTGCCACGTGTGTCCTCCGAGCAAAATTGCCTATTTTTAAAATAAGCGTTTTTTGCTTCAGTACTAAAAGTTAACCCCTGTTTGAACCCTTTTTTGGAATGGATTTTATAAAAAGTGACTTTTTAGAAAATATTTGATTAAAAAGTAGGATTTTTTTTTTCATTTATGTGCAAAATTATTTTATTGGAAGAATATGTAATTGAAAATAAGTTTGAAAAAAATTTAAATAATGAGACTCAAACATGGACTTAGATCGGCACTTAAAAAATTTAGATTTACAATTTCGTAAATATTCAGTGTTTTAAAAACCTGCTCGGCCTGTTCAATCGGGAAAATCGGGAACCGAGACCAAAATCAATTGGATTAGGCTTATATAACTTATAATTAAAAACCCGTTAAATCGGCTGATTTTTGAAAAATCCATGACCCGTTCCTGGTTTAACTTATTTAAATGTATATTTTTTCGACTTTTTTAATGTGTATTTTTTTTTTAAATGTATATATATTTTTTTTTAAAAATCACCGGTGTGATCCCGGTTCGACCTCAATTCAATCTTTTCATCTTTGACCCACTCTCTTTTCTGGGTCGATAGTCGGGTTGATTTTTAAAACATTGTAAATATTACAAAATCAAAAGATAATTAACCCTCCTAAAATATTACAAAAATAATTGGTTAAAAACTCAATTATTGGACTAAATGATTTTTTTTCCTAAATTATGTAAATGGTTTGGTTTAGTTTTAATGGTTTTTAAATTTTTGAAAATATATTCCAACATTTTTAAAAGGTTTGGTTGACTGAAAAGAAATGTTTACAGATCTGCATTGCTCCAAATCAGTGGTTTCAAACCAACTATTCATTTCGATTTTACATTGTGATAATTTTTATGTGAAATCCAAATCTCTATTTTTTGGTATCTACTAATAATCGACTTTATCCTCGTCAAATCTTAACTTCATCTTTAGAGATTATTTAATTGTATAACTCTAAGCTATATAGTTGGGATAATATTTTTGAGCTCAACAAAACGTTGTCATTTTTTAAACACTCAAAACATGTTATTTTTCTAACATATTTCAATTTATAAATTGAGGGTACACATTTTTGTTTTTTTTTTATGACTCAGGTGTCCAAGTTTCGTCCGACTGAGAAGTGACGGCCTTCCCCTCTGATTCGCCACATCGATTGGTCCATTCTGATTCCTAATAAAATATTGTAAACCTTATTCTAATTAATATTTCAATAATCTTCTAAGTACAAATTACAAAATATATGTTCAATAAATAATAAGAATATATTCACACAATTTTCCAAAGAATTAAGTTATGTATATTTACTCTCTCAATTGAATTTATACGTTTTATCATCGTAATATTCTACAAACTGAATATTCTTCCAACTAGAATCCAGTTCAATGAATAATTAATAGGATCGTCTAATATGTTACACGATCTCGAATTCGAAACTAAATCAAGAAAAGAAATCACATTGCCAGTTAAGAAAAAACTGTAACATGGCAAGGATTTTAAACCATATTTATTGCCTTGTAATTAGGTAAAAATCATTGGCTTGAATTCAGGCAATTCTTCCCAAATTTAGACAATGGAAACTGCATGGAGTTGGTAGCAACATAAATACGAACCACAGAATGCAGAATTAGTCTCAAGAAACTGCGCGTTTTCACACACTGAAGGTTATATATATTATTATAACCTTCAGGAGTCTGAGGATTCAAATTGATAGTTTGTTCGTCGGAGAAGCCAAGAATGGCCAGCCACGGCGGTGATTCAGTACCCGACCATGCTGTGCCACCGGAGAGGCCTCATGCAAATCTTGATATACACGGTATGGTATATAAAAAACTTCCTCCTTTTCCATTTTCTGCATCTTTAATTTCCTCTAAAATGGCATTGACATTATGATGCAATACAGAAAGAAAGGATTTCATGGAAAAGTGGGATCGGATCTATCCAGATTTTAGTTATTGCTTTAAACATTATTTGTAAAATTCGAATATTGTTTCTTTATTGGCATTCATGAGTGAATCAACAAATTTGAGGGTTTTTAAGAGATTGTGTTTCGCCTTCTAGTTTGTAAATCTTTTGTTTTGCCTGTTCATGCAGCAAAAGAAGAAGAAAATGATTGCCCGATTGAGCAAGTGCGGCTAACGGTTTCAGCCACGGACGACCCCTCACTGCATGTCCTGACGTTCAGGACATGGTTTCTCGGCATGCTGTCATGCGTTTTGCTTGCATTCCTGAACCAGTTTTTCAGTTATCGACAGAACAGCCTGTTCATTTCTTCTGTGACAGCACAGATTATCACTCTTCCTATTGGAAGGTTGATGGCATCAACTCTTCCTACGAAAACATTTCATGTGCCATTTACGACATGGTCATTCTCGTTGAATCCAGGACCCTTTAATCTCAAAGAACATGTTCTGATCACAATATTTGCCGGATGTGGCGCTTCTAGTGTTTATGCTGTGAATATCATCACCATTGTTAAGGCATTCTATCACCGGAACCTTCATCCATTGGCAGCATGGTTTCTATCTCACACTACACAGGTACGTGATGACAAAGTTTGTCGTATTTAGGACAACTCAAACTTCTAGACGAGATGGTTCCATGTACAAATGACTAATAATCGTGTACATTTGATTTATTTCAGTTGCTGGGATATGGGTGGGCTGGTATATTTAGGGACACCCTGGTGGACTCCCCATATATGTGGTGGCCTGAAAACATGATTCAGGTGTCCCTTTTCAGGTACTTATCATCCAATTTCTTTTACATTAAGTTTCCATTAACAAAAAACTAACTTCATTGCCTGTTGGGACATTTTGCAGAGCATTACATGAAAGGGAAAAAAGACCAAGGGGAGGGCTAACCAGACTACAATTCTTCTTGGTAGTGTTCGTATGCAGCTTTGCTTATTACTTAATTCCAGCCTATTTTTTCCCTTCAATATCTGCCATATCTGTCCTCTGTTTGATTTGGAAGAAATCCATCTTTGCGCAACAACTCGGGTCAGGTCTACATGGACTAGGAATTGGTTCGTTTGCCTTGGACTGGTCTGCTATTGTTAGTTTCATAAGCAATCCTATTTCTTCACCAGGGTTCGCAATTATTAATAGCCTTGTGGGTTTTTTCTTGGTTATGTATGTTTTAATCCCCCTTGCTTACTGGCTCAATGCATATGAGGCCAAGAAGTTTCCTATCTTCTCATCCCACACGTTTGATTATACGGGAAATACTTACAATATTTCGCGTGTTTTGGATGAGAAAACGTTCAACCTTGATGTAGCTGGATTTGAAAGTTACAGCAAACTCTATCTTAGTGTTTTCTTTGCCTTCACTTATGGCCTTGGCTTTGCCAGCCTAACAGCTACTATCTCACACGTGGGACTTTTCCATGGATCGTAAGTTAATTACTTCTCTGGTGAATCTGATTTCATATTACAGATTCTGGCGGAAAGTTTTTGATAATTATACTGATGAAAATGTGATATTCAGAACAATTTGGGAATTCTGGAGCAAAGCAAAGACGGTGAAAGGAAAAACAGGCGACGTGCACACAAGGATAATGAAGAAGAACTATGCAGCAGTTCCTAACTGGTGGTTTTATGTGATACTGGCCGTAGTGTTTGCTCTTGCACTGTTAGCATGCGAAGGTTTTGGAAAACAACTCCAGCTCCCATGGTGGGGACTAGTATTAGCCTGTGCAATGGCTTTCTTCTTCACATTGCCGATTGGAGTAATACAAGCCACGACAAATCAGGTAACAACTGATACCGTACCAGAACGTCTGGACATGTTTAATATGCAGTACTAGATATGAATCAAAAGTTCAGGAATTTTAACTTATTATTATCGATCCATACTATGTCGAACCTAAGTTAAGTATAGCAGTTCGCTAATTCGTTTGTATAAAAGTGCAGCAAATAGGGCTGAACATAATCACTGAGTTGGTTATAGGATATATTTACCCAGGGAAACCTCTTGCAAATGTAGCTTTCAAGACATATGGCTACATAAGCATGTCACAAGCCATTGGCTTCCTAAGTGATTTCAAATTAGGACACTACATGAAGGTCCCTCCCAAATCCATGTTCATTGCTCAGGTACAGAATGCTATGCTAAGACAAGCTATTAATGCAATTTTCACTGTTTGCAAATTTAGTGACTCGTCTATTTTATTTATTTATTTATTTTTATTTTTTTTGTAAATCAGTTGGTTGGAACAATAGTTTCTTCTTCTGTTTACTTCGGTACGGCCTGGTGGCTCCTAACGACAGTGGAGCACATCTGTGATCCGGCTTTACTGCCGGAAGGGAGTCCCTGGACTTGTCCTGGTGATGATGTGTTCTACAATGCCTCAATCATATGGGGAGTGATAGGGCCGATGCGCATGTTCAATAAAGGTGTTTACCCAGAGCTGAACTGGTTCTTCGTTGGTGGTATGTTGGCACCCATACCAGTGTATCTGCTTAGGCGCAAATACCCTGAAAAGAAATGGATAACGCTGATCAACATGCCTCTCATTCTTGGTGCCACAATGTCCATGCCACCAGCTCGATCTGTGAACTATTTGATGTGGGGCGCAGCTGGAATTTTCTTCAACATATATATCTTCAGAAAACACAAGCAATGGTGGGCTAGACATGCATACATTTTGGCTGCTGCGCTTAATGCTGGAATTGCATTCATGGGAGTGCTACTTTACTTTGCACTGCAATCGAAAAATATTTCTGGTCCTGCTTGGTGGGGTTTGAGCACCGATGACCATTGTCCTCTGGCTACATGCCCCACAGCCCCTGGGATAGAGGTTGAAGGCTGCCCAGTTCTTTGACCAGTTGTTCCCAGTTTAATTTCAGTGTAACTTGCAATAAGCTGGTAATCTCCATGGTGGAGAAAATGTAGAGTTCATTTCATAGCACCAAATTGCAGAATTAAACATAAGAATAGTACATCCACTGCAGGTGAAGTTAAGAAAGAATTGTCATTAGTGCTCTAGTAAATTAAATATCATAGCCATTTCTTTACAAGAATTGCCTCTATTTCATGTTGCGACATAAATTATCTCAATGCCTGATGATTAACATAATTTTCAGAAATTTCTTCACTAATATTAATTACGAGAACGAAAATTTAGACATGTTCAAATACATTTAACTTTAATGAGATACATGTGTAAACCATCTATAAGTTACAAAAAGAGAAACAAAAAATGTTACTTGTTTCCGATAATATTAATCGCCTTTTTAACTCTTGGCAATGAAATGCAAAACAACTCTTATAGGAGATATAAAACTGCCAAGTACAAGACGTATTATCGAAAAAAAATCTAATAATATCTATCATCAAGGCGAGCTTTCAATTTGTAACAAAAGATGATGCCCCAATACATGAACTGACATCTCTCCTACCCATAAGTTCTAAAAATTTGTCCCTAAATTCCAAAAGGGGGCATTTATTAGTTAAGTTTGATCCATCATAAGCCTCTTTCAGGATTACAGTACTCCTTGCCCCTTTATTTGTGATGTAAAATATACCATGGTGCTTAATTAAGCAAAGTAGCAATCTAGCTGGTAAACGATACTCGGAATGAAAAGCATCTAGTTGGGAAGAAGTCAACCTCTTCTCCATAGTCAAACTCAGGAGCTCGTGAAGCACCGCCACCGCTCTTTTCCGAGCTTTTGGATCAGCCGCTTCAACCCTCCTTGCATTCAAGTATGGAGAAGGGAAGTCCATTTTCTGCCACCTCCGAACTTCCTCCAGATAACTCATATTTGCCCTAAAACCTACAGGAAAATCTAAGTGAAATGCGCAAGGGCCTGAAAAGTTACCATCTTTTGATATCTTAGCTCTCTTCGGATGCTCACAGGTGTTTAACAACCCTTCACGTGCCAGCCTCTCCTCTCGGGCAGTTACCGCCAGTGAGGAATCCCAATTCTCCAAATCCAGATACCATCTCCCGCTGAAATCTTTCAGAGAAAAAAATTGGGGGTACTTCGGAATAAGTGATTTTTTGAAGTCACTTGGCAATCCCATCTCATTCCCAATCATCTCAATTGTTTCTAAAGGCACCCTACAGTCAACTGACAGCATCAATAACTTCCTCAAATTCTTAACCAAAATGGGTTCCATTTGCACCCTTGCTTCAGCTTCCAAAGCTGCAGTCCTTTTTGCCTTCTCACTAAGCATAACCGCTGGGGGTGACTTGTCACTTTTACCACCAGTAACGACGAAAATGGATGAGTATTTTTCAATGACAGCCATATAATTCCATTTCTGCACAAACCCAACTTCTTTTTCAAGGTCTCTTAGTAAAAGAGACTCCGTTTTCTGGGATTGGATGATGGACTTCAGCTGTAAAATAAGAGATGGTTTCTTCTGGAGCTCCATTACTCTATCCAGCTCGTGTACTCTGTGATAAATTTTCTTCTTGGGTTTTCTTCCTCCAGTGGTTTTGTGCATAATTTGGATCCACGTGTAACCCAACGACGCTTTAAAGCCCCCTTTTCTATTGATAAGCACAAGTTTGCGAAACTTATGCAGTTGTGAAAAGATCAACATATTCTATGTATTTAAAATTCTCTTCGACAAATGGTTGAACACTTGGAGTGCAACTATACGATAGAGCTTTCTTTGGCAATCATAATTCAATCGTTACAGTTTACACCATTCTTAAATGAATTAAGAATTGGAAAACTCACATAAAAGCGGAAGGATTACCAGCAGAAATGTACTCTCAAATGCTGAATTCCGAACTCTTGACAATGCTGATTTCTCGAGAGAGAGAGAGATTACCGCCGTGTTTAAAAACCACAAGCATTAGTATTAAATGGATCAGACCACAGTGTTGGGCTCAAATATAGAAAACATGGGCTTGCTCGTGGAGACCCGACCCGCGTGGTGTTAATGGAATTTATGAATTTTGGAAATAACTACTTTTTATATAAATAACTTTTATTATATATTGTCAAAATAATTCTTTCGTTCTATGCATAGCCAAACATGCTCGTAATGTGCTCTAGACAGTATTAGTGGCAGCGCATGGTGATCATGGAGGAATTCGGGTTGAGAACACGGTAATGATGGTGGAAATCAGATGGTGAAACGTGTGAACATAATTTTATAAAATGTAACAAACTATATTTTAAAAAAAATCGTAAAGAAAAAAAAAGAATAAAAATTGTATTTTGAAAATAACACAACGTAACACAATATGTTACAAATTTTATTGTAAAGAACAAAAATAAACAAATAAAAATAAAAAGAATTCTGAGAATAAGAAAGGATGAACGGTATTTTGAATTATTCTCTTTTAAGGGGGTATATTCAATTGAGACTTTTAATGACTTTTTTGTGATTTAAAAAGTTTAGGGGTATTTAATGTAGACGTTTGGAAGCACTCTAAAAATACTAGTGTATTCAATTGAGATTTTTATAGACTTTTAAAAAGTTTCTAAAAAAGTCACGGTTTATAAGTTTACAAAAGACTTCCACTAATTCCATACAAATTTCTAAAATATCCATAAAATTCACAAAAGTCATGACTTAAAAAAGTCCATCAAAGTATTCAAAAGAATCAACTGAATACATCCCCCTAAGTGTATATAAACATAATGTATATGACGACATGATTTGTCACAATGAACTTGATATGGATAATGGCGGATTCAGGAATCCAAGTGAGCACGAGCAGCCGCCATTGGATATGGATAATCCTGTGCCGACATGATCATTGGGTGCTTATCCGCAACCACAATTGCAACTGCAACATGCACAGATGAACTGGAACCCTGAATTAGTGAACTGATAGACTAAGATTTGAAGTGAAAATTCGGTCACATGCCATTCCTCAATGCAGGCTAAGACGATATTCGAAGCACTGGTCTAACCAAGTGTAAATATAGCGTGGCCACGCAAACAAATCTTTATTGGGCGAGAAGTGTGGGGAATATGTTAGCCTTGCCATCGAACTTGCGGTTCTTAAGTAGAGCTTTAACGATATGTTGAAACAATTTAATGGCATTATAATTGCATGAGTATCAAGATGTTAAACACAGTTTGAGAAACTCTTCTCAATTTGAATCAACTGTCTTACCAATTTGTACATGTACTCCATGGCCTAAGATAGAAACAGGGGAAACAGAAAATTTCACACAGAAAAAAGCTCAAACCACACTTGACTTGTCTTCTGCAATGGACTGTTCTTCCTCGTCTTTATCATTCTTGGGTTTTGAAGAAACTAAATTTTGCTTTGGAAGTAAATTGGTGGCTTTATCACTTGATTTCTTCAAACTAAGTGAAGTGAAAACTGTCATTCCACCAAGAGCTATGACAGCACCACAAATGCTTTCAAATCCTGGATCAGAACCAAAAAGCAGGTACCCTCCTAGTAGAATCACACAAGTTTTGAATTGTCCTAAAACGACATGCGACGTTGCAGAAGTAGCACTGCACCAGTAAAATGAAAAGGTTCTTGGTTCATTGTATTGTATGGCCGCTTTTATATGTGAAATTTAAAGATGGGTGAGATGGACTCAAGAGTAGAATTTCTCACCCAAGTGCCAAAGCTCCGGACCACTGTAAGAGAAAGCCGAGTAAAGCTGATACTAGAATGGCACTGGCGTTATTGACGTCCCATTTGAAAGACATTACCCCGGGAGGGTCCAACCATGGCATAAGAACTACTAAGAAAAAGACAGTAACTGGCGTTGTCTTCCACATCAACCTATGTAAAGGAAAAACAAGATTTCAACTTGTTTTTCTTCTTAGTATCGTCGTGTGTAACAAACATGCACACTAAAATGAAAGAAGTTGTATAAACTTACGAAAGAGCAGTCCAATTACCCTGCTGCTGCAGACGAGACCAAAGGATTTTGTTTATGGCGCTCGGGAATATCCAGGCAACGGCAACACAAGCTCCGAAAAAATTGAATTCCAAGTCTGTTACAGTTGCAACTGCCACACCGAGTGAGACGACAGCTAGAGTGAGAACCTGCATCATTACATTGTATTGCAATAGATACGAATATTAAGTTCAAAATATATAATTAGCAAAAGGAAATTTCATTATCACCTTACTAAATGATATGGTCTTTCTGAAAAGAATAAATTCTGCAACGACAATGGTCGGAGTTACTGCAATTTTAGCCATCTGGTAAAAACCAACACTGTACAAGAACTGAACGATGAGGAAACGGGAGATTGTACAATTAGATAATTATAATAGAAACATGGATGGGGACCTGTTATGCTTTAAGCTGGTATTTGCAAGTCCAGAAGCAAAAGCCATGACAGCACCCAAAGCAAACAAAGACGAGAATGGCGTAGTTTTAGAGGGAGGTGAGACGGGAAGCAACGAGAACGCCTTGAAAAACGCGAGTAATATCCAAGCAGAAGCGTAGTGAATTAGCGTAAGAAATATGGGGTAGTTAAATCCAACTTTCCCCATAACCTGTAATATTATTTGAAGTGTATCAGAGCAAATGAGACAAAGATCATCAAATTAAAGATCACAAAATTCACATTTCTTGAAGTGCTCCTACACTGAGCTAAAGCTTGCAAATAGAAATACACTAGTACTAGAAAGACAGAGCCTAATAGAAAAAGAAAAAGCGAAAAAACGAGGTAGAAAATACAGACTAATTTGTTCCCCAGAATGATTCCAACAGCAACCATGAAATTGAAGGACATTGCCACAAATGGACCGCAATATCTTTGCTGTTGGCGCTTGGCCCCTTCGGAAGTCCGAAGCTCATTGTAAAGAGAACCTCTGAGTTCCTCCAACGCACGACCTGAAAATATATTTATATCCTATGATTGATCTGAACCAGTCAGCCTTCAAATTCAACTGTCTATGAATAAACAATATTAACCTCATCAATTTACTAAATTTAGACAGCCTACTATGAAAGCATCATGGATTTCCTAAGAAACATCATCTGATCAACAACTTTCCAAAATGTGCTAAAATGTAATAATCACAGATTAAAAGAAAAGCTCAACCAACAGCCAAAGACAAATAGATAGATATCAAAACATGACATGATTCATTGGACTTAAGGAATATACTAATGTAATTTGAATAATTGCTTGATGTTCTTCGTCGAATTTCGGATTTGATAAATTTAATCCCATAGCCTTTCAAAGCATCAATATGTCAGATAAGTAAATTTCATTCAACATGGTCCTTTTTTGTGTACCTACAACTTTTAGAACTCAAGAAGATAACAATAGGAGTAATACATTGGTAAATTTTGTTCTCTATAAATTTGGGATCGACTAGACGAATTCTTTCCACCACTCATTTCAATTCATTGCCAGATAGATAATCACATTCTCCTATTGGTTTGTGGGTAGACAATTAGTCACATTGGTGAATAATAAATAAATAAATTGCATGCAAGAAAGAAATTTTATACATCAAGAAAGGTAACAAACCTGCTTCTCCTGCATCACTATCTTTTCTTTTGAAAAACCTTCTTGAATCTAGTCTCAGCAGAGAAAATAACAAGCCCATAAATGCATTAGTCAAAAAGAAAAAAAAATGGAAAAACTACTTCAAATTCCAAATGCCCAAAAGAAATTCTGGAGAATTACTGCAACTAAAAATT
This sequence comes from Fraxinus cuspidata, assembly GCA_903798385.1. NCBI lineage: Eukaryota > Viridiplantae > Streptophyta > Magnoliopsida > Lamiales > Oleaceae > Fraxinus > Fraxinus cuspidata. The sequence continues at coordinate 35,474 of CAIGRP010030177.1, forward strand.
ATATTTAAAAAAAAATCACAGTTGTAAAACTTCCATGCTGCTATATTAGTGGCAGATGAAGGGGCAGTTGAAAAAAAGAAAAAATATTTTCACAGATGTCGTATGCGCTAACGTATGGATTTGGTTTTGCTTAGTTTAATGTTAGATTGTCGATACAAACCAGGAAGGAAAGTGCAAAGGGTTTGGAGTTTTAAGTGAGAAATTAAAAATTAATCTGAAGACTCTGTCAAAAACTATGGTTGTCAAAATCGAAGATCACGGATCTTCATCTTTTTAGCCCAATCTGGAGAGGGTAAATTCTTGTAAGTATTATTTAATCTTTTTAATATATATATATATATATATTTGCTTTTTTTTTTTTTACTTCAAAAAAGAAGGGAAAATAGATTTTCTTTGTTAAGGTTTATCGGGACTATTGAAGTTCTTGTTTAGTTTAAGGTGGTACTTAATAATGAGTTTTGAGTAGGATTTTTGGTTCATTCTTTTAGTGGTTAGATATAGCTTCCATTAATCGAACCAAAAACTGTCAAAAAAAATATCTTTAAAATGATGAATCATAAAGGTGTGAGATATTAGCCAACGTATTTTAACTTTGAGAAGTAAAACTTACAAAAATTAACTAGAATCTCAACTCCCAATAGATTGATAAAATTAAAATTTATTGTGAAATCAGATTTCTATCATCTATGTAATACAACCTTGAATATATGAAAATAATTTTGATTAAAATTCTGAAAACGTATGGCTCGTTTGATTTTTGGAGAATAACATGAAATGGAAAACGATAAGGGAAAAATAGGATGGCTATTTAAAGAATAGTGTGAATTATTAATCAAGGGGAAATAATGAAAAATGGCAAGAGAGGTCCCTGTAATAATAAACATGCGAAATGAGTCCTCAAACTTTATTATCCCACGGTCCACACCGACGAGATGGAGATATGGGCTGAAATTCAATAGCCCAACAACATTCATATTAGTAGGTCCTACCTACTCCATGCAAACCTTTAGTAGGTCCCACGTTGTCACATTCAAAAAGGACAAAGCCGTAATTATATAACTCTCCAATGATTGTGCCCTGACAGGAATGAGTCACTCAAAATTGAGAACCACATCATCTTCATATGACAGGCAAGTCCTCAGAATAAACTCCCACCGTTAAATCCATTCAAGTAATTTATTCGCGTGAATCATATCTCAATATTCACTTCATAAATCCAAGATCTCACCTCTGTCAGCCATCAAGAATTCAAGAACCGTTTTGATTTTTTGGGTTTCATTTCCTTGAATTGAAGACTTTTGAAGAAACAAGAATTCTCTTGTTTGATTTCAAGAAAAAATTGAATGGAGTTAGTGCCCTTTAATTCTGATTCCAAATCAGAACCAAACGGTTCATCTCCGCCCTGGCAAGACATGTTCCGATCTGCATCCATTAGGAAACCGGAAACTAACGACGCGCCTCCTCCAAAACCCCACGCGCCGCCACCACCACAAGATGGAGGCAATTCTCTCTCCAATGATCCACAGGTACGTCTTGCCCTCTACATAACCATGGCACACGCAGGCCTTGCCTTTACAGTACTTGTTCTCTATGGAGTCTGCAAACTTCTTGAGGATTTTTTAAGGCCAATTTTATGGGCTGTGCTCTGTTCAATCCCATTAAGAGGAATTCAACAGACACTTGTCGGATTTTGGTCTGAGCCGCTGAAATTAGGGCTCACAGAGACCATATTGGCTGTCCCGGTAGCTATATTCAGAGTCTTTGTTGGGACTCTTGTAGAGATTAAAGAAATGATTTTTCGGATTGTTCTTAGGAAAAAGAAGTCTAATATTATGAGGAGGAAAAAGAGTGGGTTTTACAAGTTGTTGAGGTGGCTTGTCTCCTTTTGGGTGTTTGTGATAGCCTATGAACATATTGGTAGTTTTGTGTCTATTTCACTTCTTGCATTAGGGTTCATGTTTACAGCTACTGGCGTGGAGTCAACAATGAGTACAGTTACTTCATTGAGGAGTCATAGCTTTCGCCGCTTCCCGGTGAGTGCATTTTTCACTAGAGGTATATTGAAAAGATTGGAGACTATGGTTGCTATAGGGTTGATTGTAGGAATTAGTGTGGGATCCTTGGCTGGCACGATTTTCTTCTCGTACAAAATTGGTGTGGAAGGAAAAGATGCTGTTTTTGCACTTAAATCTCATGTGGAAGATAGTAATTATGCTGAGAAGATTGGGGTAAAGAAATGGATGGATGAAAATGATGTGCCTGTAATGGTGGATACTTACACGACTAAGTTTTATGAAACTGTGTCTGATCAGATTGATAGTTTGGCGATGCAATACAACATGACTGAGTTTGTTACGGGGATCAAACATTTTGCGATAACCCCGTCATCAAACTCATCAGGTAAGTCTACAGCACTGATGAGCCCTTCACCGTACGCTGAGAAATTTTTGAGCTTGAAAAGGAGAGTAAAGGAGCGCAAGTGGGGGCAAATATACACAGAAGTGGATGGAATTTTCAGGGAACTCTTGATTACTAGAGAGGATTTGGTTGAGAAGGCTAAAGGCTTTGCTGTTCAAGGAATGAATGTGATGCAGGGTGTATTAGTTAGCAGTAAATCTGTTCTCGGTGGCAGTGCAAAGCTCATGTTCTTGATCGCGAATTCTATTGTCTCTGGAGCTGCAGGATTAATCAATTTTCTTTCGCAGACAATGGTTTTCTTTTGGGCTTTGTATTATCTAATCACATCAGATTCTGGTGGAGTTACAGAACAGGTTATGTATATGCTTCCCATTTCGCAGTCTGCAAGGACTCGATGTGTTGAGGTTCTTGACAAAGCTATTTCTGGGGTTCTTTTAGCAACTGTAGAGATTGCTTTCGTTCAGGGATGTCTGACTTGGTTGCTATTTAGACTATTCTCTATACACTTCTTGTACATGTCGACTGTGCTTGCATTTATTAGCTTTGTTTTGCCGTTATTTCCTCCTTGGATTTCAACAATTCCAGCTGCTCTGCAACTGGTTTTGGAAGGTAGATACATATTGGCCGTCTGCTTATTCATTATTCATCTGGTGCTTATGGATTATGCAACTACTGAAATTCAAGAGGATGTTCCTGGCCATAGTGCTTATCTTATTGGTCTTAGCATCATTGGCGGCATGACATTGTTCCCATCTGCATTGGAGGTAAGTACCAAGTAATCCTGACTGTTGATCTTATTATTCTGCCTGTCACATCTATGGACTATATGATTTCCCCATCATATTTCTCTAGTACGTCTGAAGACGATTGTGTTTGAATATACAAGCAGTCTGAGTTTATCATGCTTTACGGATCTATATATGTACAGTATTACTTAGGATAAATGCTATGGAATCTTTTAGGCTGCAAAGACTTACATTGTTGCTTGATATTTTATTTAACAAGGTTCATGAAAAGTAAAAAGTACGTCACTAACTGATAGCTTTCGTTATGAAAAGGTTTATCAACTTTTTAACCCGCAAATCATTCTTTTTCATCTTTTATGTAAAACAGCAGAAAGTTCAGATTTTTATTTTCAAGTTGTTAATAGTTGTGAGACAGCCTACATATGCACAAAATTCATTTTTGAGGTGAAGTTAGAAGCCTTCTCTGGCAGCAGCCTTTTCTTTCCCCACCAAAGCTTATTTCCATAGCCAAGAGAAGACACTTGAAGAGCTAGTTTTACCTTTAGCCCCTGTTTGGTTTAGCTTAAAAAATAAATTTTAAGAAATTTTGATAAAAGTTGATGAAACATGTGGATAAAATAGTGGGTCCCATGAAATGTGGTTGACAATGAGATCAAAGATATCAAAGAAAAATGAGTTTTAGAAAATGGGGACTAAACGGAGGGGCTTAAAGCATATTTGGTAGGGAGCATTGGATAGAAAATAAGCTAAAAATCTCGTTTATTATACATTTAGTCGTACTCTGCATTAAACATGCACTTGAAGTGTAAACGGGTCCCACAGATGGCCCATAATGTTGGTATTTTGTAGATTTATGTCCTTGTATGGTTGGATAGAAAATTTGGTTTCAATGTTAGTTAACTGTGTCATTGTGCAGGGAGCAATAATGGGGCCACTGATAACAACTGTTGTAATAGCTCTCAAGGATTTGTATGTAGAGTTCGTGTTGGAACTTCCGAAGGAGAAAATTAATTAGTTGGTATTTTTCTGGAAACTCGGGGGAGATTTGATCCTGTGCTCGAGCTGATTTGTTGGAAAACTGCTGCTGTAACCATCTCTAGTTTCCATTTTTTCACATGGCTCTCTCCAACATGGCTTGTTTCAGTAAATTTTTATTGATTTGGGGTGTCTGTGTACCTTTCATCCCTTTAATTGTAGTATTCGCTCAGTTGTTTATAGAAAAAGTGTACATTAATGCATGTAAAGGAGAGAAGTTGTTTGATTTCATTGTTACATAATGAAATCAAACTTGCAGTTGCAAATATGAAATTTTTCATATTCATGTACACAGATGGTCAACTATGGTTAAGATTAAACTGAAACTTGGTATCATGTTTGAATTTCTGCGAGTCACAGGTTGAGCGCAACCTTTTTCCTATGTCTTGTGGACGTTAATTTTCCAGTCATGTGCTCTACAACGTAACTTGGTCTAACATATTGAGGGTCCATTTACTGGCGCTTTTGAAAAAGTCCAATATTGTTTTTAAGAGTAATAAACTATTTTTGACATGTTTGGATAATTTTCTTTAAGTACTTTATCTAGTTAAAAGAGCTTTTAGATGATAGTTTTTTAATGACACTCTTCTACAAGAGGTATAAACAAAAGCAAAAATCAAACGTGCCTAAGCAAGAGATGTTTAGCTATTAAAATTTACTTTATACAATAATATAATAAAGGGTAAATAGCACAAAACCCTACCTTTCAATGTCATTGTGCAAAACGTCCTTACCTTTCATTTTTTGGCATTTTCACCCCTACCTTTCACATTTTTTGTGCAAAAGGTCATTTTCAACCATTTTTTCCAATAAAATGACGATTTTACCCCTCTATTTAAGGAAAGAAAAAGAAAAGAAAAGAAAAAATAAACAATTTATTACAAACATAGTCCTAATTTTTTCAAAATATTATCCTCCCAACCATTTCAATTTCTGGTCCAAAACTCTCCACGGGCGTGATGTAAGGAGAGAGTTATCTGATCAAAATTG
>CAIGRP010030184.1:0-12815 GCA_903798385.1 Fraxinus cuspidata
CTCATGTTCCAAATGTGTCAATCACCTATCTAGGGTTTAAGGTTACCTTGATCAATCGAATTGAGAACTTGCAACTTTGTTCATACTAATTTTGGTCTCTTCAAATTTTTATTGCTTAGCAAGTCAATCTCCAATACCCAGATTAATCTTTTTCTCTACCATAGATCAACATAAAATTTACCACCTACATCGAGGAGTAAAGGTTTAACACCATACCAAGGTCTTAAAACCTCAATAATTGAATGCATCATTTTAAGGGAAAACAATTAAGAAAATTGATGCAAATGACATTATAAATAGAATGCATGAATCATATTGGCAGAGCGTGATGTGAAGTTCGGGGTATTACATTGTATTATGACTAAAGCATTAGTTAATCGAATGAAAACAAAAACTCTACATGAAATTTGAAAAAATAGAGTTCCTAAAATCAGGTAGTTTGGAGTGTTTGGTTCCAAATTTTTTATCTTTAAAATAAGAAAATTTGGAAAATTTTGATTCAAAATTCGATATTGAAATTTTTCTTGTTATTCATCTACGAGCAAAGGTTATCGAGTTTTCAACAAAATAACTTTAGTCGTTGAGGAATCCATGCATATAACTTTTGATGAAATTAATCCTCTTGATTAAGAGAAAAGTATTGTTAATGATGTAGGTTTGGAGATTCCTTTCGAGCAAATGAACATCCAAGATCAAAACAAAAAATATCCTAAAGATATGAAGAAGCAAATATTCAACAAGGTATCCAAAGGGCACCCACATTGACTTACTTAGCTGTTCAGATGTCGATTGGATTGGTTGTACAATAGATCATAAGAGCACTAGCGGAGTGTGTATTCTAAGCTTTGTATTTGTATCATGGTTTAGTAGGAAACAAAATTTCTTTGCATTGTCTACCGCCGTATCCGAATATACTTCAGCCTCTTGTTGTTGTGCTCAAGTTATATGGAGGATACAAACACTTAGTAAATATTACTTATCGTCCGATCATATACCTATCGTGTGTGATAATACAAGTGTCATAAACTTATCAACAAATCCCGTCTTGCATTCTCTAACCAAGCATATTGAGATTAGACACAATTTTCTAAGAGATCGTACACAAAAGGGGACATTTCACTAGAATTAGTTACTATGAAAAAAAAAATTGCCTACATTCTAACTAAACCTCTTGTACTTGATAGTTTTCATATATTTGAAGAGGTTTGGGAATTATTGATGAATTTGAAGTATGTGGCTAAATTGTATTCTTACATGATTTATTCTATGTGCATCATTGGTTGAAATTTATATAATCTTTACCCAATTGATTGTGCTTTAATTTCATCACTCATGCTTTGATTAGTATATTGCTATAAATGTAAAGATTATCCTCTTGTTTAAACTTACATATATTCGACATATTGTACCTAATTGAGGAGAATATTACTATGGTTAATTTAAAGTTTTGATCTTATATGCCATACTCTTGTCCTCATATGTGCTACCTTTTTGCTTATACGAAAAGTGAAAATCGAATAAGATAGATTTGAAAAGCATTGCCAAGGGGAAAAATGTCATAATTGCTTTGAATATGAGATTGATGGTGTTTGAATTGAAATAGATGATATGTTTGAATGAATGGCTATTGATTTGTAAAAGATAGGTGGATTATATGGATTACATGAAAAATTTAAGATTTATATTCCTTATCAATTGTTCAATATTACTTTGCAAATCACCTTGTTGTCATAACCAAAAAAAGGGGGACATTGTTGACCTATGGTTGACTTTATCCTTAATATTTTGATTATAGCAAACAAATTAATATTATTTTCTAACAGTCGATTTTAAGTGAGGAAAATCTTCAAATCTTTCGATGTAAAGTTGATCGATGATCGTCAAAATATCAAAGGTTATCATCACAAATCGGATTCACAAAGAGGCCAAGATCGAAGTCAAAGTCTTCCAAGCATTATAGACAAGATTCTTCAAGACGAGCCTAAGAGCCAAAGAAATATCAAGAACTAGGCCTTTTTNAAACGTCATCAAAGAAAGATCAAGACGAGAAATCTATGAAGAAAATTTCGAAACAAGATCAAAAACTAGATTTCTTAGTTCAAGTATAAAGGTACTAATACTTTGATATTTAGCAATGAATGTTTTAAGCTCAAAAACCTTTCTATGTATTAAAAGCTATCTTATGCACTAAAAGTTATTGTGGTAAAATGTTTTGATCAAATATAAAAATGATTTTTTAAAACGATATTTGAACTTGAAAAATATCTTTTATCTTAAAAAGTTAGTTAAAAATACTTTTCAAAAGTACCCTTTTTAAAAACATTCAATCGGGTCAAATAGAACGTGAAAATCGGCCTAAACAGTGGTCAATCGGCTTGCAGCCGACCATTCGGGAGTGATGGTCCATTGGAAAGGTACAATAGTCCAAAATTTGACCGTTCTTACTTTTTGTTGTATAACGGCTATATTAATCTTTCGGACATGAGGCGGTCAACCGGCTACTCTTCCAAACCTTCAGAAAATTTTACCTTTTGAACTCTATAAATATTCTTACTCTTTCCATTCTTCTAAGACTTTCAAGAGTATCAAAGTGAGATATATTTTGAGAGAATTCTTTAAGCTTACATTGCATTTATTTCTTTATGTCAAAAACTTTGATTAATTCAAACTCTTTAATCATAATCTTCATCAAAAAATTTCAACTCTCTTTTTGTACTTAACTTATTTCTATCATTCACAAAAAAGAGATATATTTTGAAAAAAAGTCTTTGAACTTACATTACATCTAATTCGTTTACTTCTTTATATCAAAATTTTGATTGATTGAATCGAATATAAAAATTCACTATATTCATTAAAGTTTCTTATCTCTCTCTTGTTATTATTCATTAAAAGAGAAAAATATTTTGAGAAGATTTCTGAAGGTATATTACACTTATTTCTTGTTCATCTTCTCATTGAAAGACTTTGATTGATTGAAACAAATTTTGAAATCATCATATTCATCAAAATTTTCTTATCTAACACTTGAGCTATCCTTTATTGTTATTCGTTGAAGTGTTAGTCTTTCTTAATACTTAATTCATTTGTATAGTTTATTAAAAGAAAATTTCATTATAAAATTATTGTTCAAAACTTGTTGGTCATATTGAGGTTTCGTAGAAGCTCAATAGTATATCGGCGCTCCTTGTTGTAAGTCACTGTATGGATCATATTGAGGTCTCATAAAAATCAATATTGTATAAAAAATTGGTATTCTTTATTTGTAAGTCATCGGAATCATTGTAAAGGGTAGATTGCACCACAAGTCAATCAATATAGTGAAAATGCCTTGTTTGTAACAGAGAGCTTGATAATGGAAGACGTAGATCATTACTTTGAATCGAACATCAGCAATTATGTCGTTTGCATTCTCTCTACCCTTTTACTTATCGTTATTTCATTTATATTTATTATTTGATTGATCTACTTGCTTTTATTTGCTTATGATTATTAATTAATCAATGTGTTCTTAACTTGCTTAATTTAAGTTTATTTTTCGAATAAAATTGTAAAAACCAATTCACCCATCTCTTGGTTAGTTATTCTTGGACTATTAGGAGCAAGGTAGAAGTTTACGAAGGAAAGCCTAGTAAAATAGAAATGTCTTTCATATGAAGAAGCTACAAGTTTCCATACACGTCCCTTGTAGGCAGGGGTCCACTTCGTGGAAGGGATATTGATGAGTAATGAAAGTCAGCAAGAGTACCAAAATCAAATTCCAAAGGACATATTTTCACTTAACAGCTTCCAGATTATGCGTGTGGATTGGCATTAAGCACATTGAAGATATCTACTGCTAACGTATATCTATGGGACCACAATTAAGCCGTTATAACTGTATTGATTCCCATGGTTACATCATATGGTTGACACACGTTTTTACTTGCTCAGTACTCCAGGAACTTGAATATATATTGATCTTTGTATACTGTATAAATTATTGAAATTAATACAATTCTTTCTTCATCGTTACAATTACCATAAGTTCATTTTTTTTTTTTATCAAATTCTAATTTGGTATCAGAGCCTTTAATGGCTAACATCGGCTCCAATGACAATGCTCAGTCAGCTCAGCCAGCTTCAAGCACACTAATGTCTTCAGTGCTGGGAGGAAATCAGTTGCCATTGCTTGGGATAAGCCACACCAAGTTTTACCAGTGAAGCTTAATATGAACAACTTTCTATTTGGAAGACCATGGTTATGCCAATCATTAGAGGTCATAATCTTGAAGCCTTCATTACAGGGACAAAAGTCAGTCCAGCAGAGTTTTTGGCAACTCAAACCACTGGTGCTGCTAGTGTTACCGTTGAAATGACTCTAAATTTTGAATATATGAAATTCATATCTACTGATCAACTATTGATGGGTTGGTTGTATTCATCTATGACACCTGAGATAGCCATGAAAGTGATGGGCTCTTCAAGCTCCTGCAATCTTTGGAATGCAGTCCAGGAAAACTTTGGAGTTATGAATAAATCGAGAGTAACCTTCCTTATCAGTGAACTTCAAAGGACAAGGAAAGGTTCAATGAGTGTTGATCAATACCTCAACATAATCAAGTAGCTAGTAGACGACCTTGAAATAGTTGGAAAAAATTCATCATGGTGATCTTGTTACCCAAGTGCTAGCTGGTTTGGATGAAGAATACACCCATATTGTAGTTCAAATCAACAGTAGAGAGTCCATCTCTTGGCATGAAATGCAATCCGTCCTCATGACCTAAGAAAACAGGATTGAACATCTAAATGCTGTGAAAAACAGCCTAGCCTCAATTAACTTGAGTCGAGCCTTAGCAAACTTTATGTATAGATCAAACACAAACAGAGGAGGAAGGTTTAACTATGGTGGAAGAAATTATAACAACAGAGGTGGAAGAAGTAGAGGCAGAGGAGACAGGTAAACTAGAAGTAAAGGATCTTGTCAAATCTGTGGGATGAGTAATCACTCAGCTGAGAAGTGCTTCAACCACTATGATGAGAATTGCATAGGTACCAAATCTGATCAGCACTATCAAAACAACTCCTCAGTACCAGCTGCACTTGTGGCCTCATCAAGAACTGTTGTAGATCTAGCTTGGTTTGTAGACTTAGGAACAAGCAATCACGTAGCTAGTGAGAAATGAAACTTGATTGAAGCACACGAGTATGGTGGCAAGGAGAGTCTTACTGTTGGTAATAGAAATAAACTTCATATCTCTCACATTGGCACAAATCACTTGAGCACACGTAATAGCAAATCATTGGTTCTCAGTAATGTTGTGTCGGTACCATCAATGAAGAAAAATTTAATAAGTGTTCCACAATTAACTGCTGATAATGGTGTATTTATGGAGTTTCATTTTGATTTTTGTGTTGATAAGGACAAACAAACAAATGAGGTGTTGCTGGAAGGGAAGCTTCAGGATGGTTTATATCACTTTGAACATTCAGATCAAGTTAAAAGGCCTACTATCAAGAATTAGTCGATTCAAATGAGCTGAACTTTTCAACTTTTGCCGTTAAGTCTAAAGTGTCTAGAAATACCACAGAGCATGAGTCCAAAATGAAACGGTGGCATATGAGACTTGGACATCCTACAGGCCCTATGATGTCACAAGTGCTCAAATCTTGTAATGAAAAGCTTGATGTCAATGAAATTAGTCATTTATGTGATGCTTGTCAAATTGGTAAACCGTATTCTCTACCATTCAAACCTTCTACTTCACATGCTTCAACTCCTCTTGATTTAATTCACACGGATGTCTAGGGTCCTGCACCTACACAATCTACCTCAGGCTTTAGATATTACATCATTTCCATTGATGACTACAATAGGCACACATGGATCTATCCTATGAAAAATAAATCTGAAGCCTTAAACATGTTTACTCAAATTAAAAACTTAATGGAAAACAAATTCAACAAGAAAATAAAAACTCTTCAATCAGATTGGGGGGGTAAATTCAGAGCCTTTACTAATTTAGCCCTACAATCTGGCATTGATATGAGATTTCCTGTCCTCACACCTCTGCCAAAAATGGTAGAGCAGAAAGAAAATATAGGCACATAATCGAAGCTGGACTAACTCTTCTTGCTCAAGTAAGTATGCCCTTGCATTATTGGTGGGTGTCATTTCACACAGCCACATATCTTATCAATAGATTGCCTACACCTATTCCCAAGATGAAGTCACCTTGTGGAACTCTAAACTATGAGCAAATTGACTACAAATCACTAAAAGTGTTTGGATGTTCCTGTTTTCCATGTCTCAAACCCTATCAAAAACATAAGTTCACTTTCCATTCTATATTTCTTAGCTTTAGAAATTCACATAAGGGCTACAAATGTCTCAGTCCAACTGGTAGAATTTACATTTCCGGACATGTAGTCTTCAATGAAAAAGAGTTTCCATTCCAATCTGGTTTTCGAAGGAGTAACTCACAGAAAACTGAAACCATCATTTAATATCTACCAGTTCATACTTCCTTAAACTATGATCTAACAAGTTCAACTAATATAATTCACTCTGAAGCAACTCCAACAACAACATCTCACAGATCTAATCAGTTAGAAAAGGATGAAAATGAGGCACCTGAGGTAAATGAAAATGAGAACTTAGAGATGAGCAATGACCATACTCAAATTGAAAGTCAATAAGAAGTTGCAAGTGTTAAGATTGAGGAAACTGAAGTGAATAATGAGTAGAATCAAAGTTTGGCATAACATAGCAAACAGAATGTAGAACACCCTATGATTACCACAAGTGAAGCAGGCATATTCAAACCAAAAGCCTACTCAACTCAATGCAAGGAATATAAAAAGGAGCACAACATACTTGAACCAAATGATGTGGCTGAGGCCTTGAAAAATAAAGATTGGAGAAATGCAATGGAGGATGAATATAGAGCCTTGTTGAATAATAAAACCTGGAAAGTTATACCACCTTTGATCAATCAGAAGGTGATAGGAAACAAGTGGGTGTTCAGAGTCAAACGGAATGTTGAAGGAAAGGTGCTGAAGTACAAGGTAAGACTTATTGCAAAAGGATTTCTACAGACTTCAGGAGTTTATTATCATGAAACATTCAGTCCAGTAATTAAAGCCTCCACTCTGAGAATAATTTTTACACTAGCAATCTCAAAGGGTTGGAGTGTTGACGGGTAGACATCAACAATGCCTTTTTGAGTGGAAAGCTAAATGAAGAAGCTTTTATGAATTAGCCAGAAGGTATTGTTGATAAAGCCAATCGTAGTACAAACTTGAAAAGGCACTTTATGGACTCAAGCAGACACCTAGGGCATGGTCTGAAAAATTGAAGAAGACTTCTAGAGTGGAAGTTCACAAAATCATAGGCAGACAACTCCTTGTTCTTTTACATGAATCAAAGGCAAGTGATTTTTGCCTTGGTGTATGTTGATGATATAGTAATTACCGACAATGATCATAAGATGTTGCAAAGCTTCATTGACAACTTAAACATACAGTTTATACTTAAGGACATGGGTAAGCTACATCAGTTTCTAGGAATTGAAGTAAGAAGGGATGAATCTGATATGTACCTCACTCAGATTTTAGTATATAAAGGACTTATTGAAAAGATTCAACCTTGAGCATCTTAAACCTTGTTCAACACCTATGTCAGTAGGCAAGTATATCTCTAAAAATAAAGGTGAGAAGATGGCTGATCCTTCCTTATATAGAAGTTCAATTGGTGGACTGCAATATCTGGCACATACAAGGCCTGATATATCCTTCGCGGTGAACAAGTTAAGTCAGTTTCTACAGACTCTTTCAGATGTACATTGGGAGGCAGTAAAAAAGGATCTTCAGATGTCTAAGAGAAACAATGGAACAAGGCTTGTGGATTCAAAGAAGTGACAGAATAAACATCACTGGATTTACTGATGCAGAATGGGCTTCATGCCCTGATGAGAGGAGGTCAACAGCCGGGTATTGCGTCTATTTAGAAGATACGTTGGTGGCCTGGTCTTCAAAGAAATAGCAGGTTATGGCAAGATCAAGCACAGAATCAGAATACGGAGCTTTAGCTCAAACTACTACAAATTTACACCCTGTTTCACCTCCTACATTATGGTGTGACAACCTCAGTGCTAGTGCCTTAGCTTCTAATCCAGTCTACCATGCACGAACTAAACACATTGAGTTGGATATACATTTTGTCGGGGACAAGGTTCTTGGAGGGAAGTTAAGTATACAATATATTCCATCATCAGACCAAATTCCAGATTTGTTAACTAAGCCCCTTGCTCAAACCAGATTTCTATTTCTCAAAAACAAGCTTGGAGTAAAAGAGTAAATTCTAGCTTGAGGGAGGATGTTGAAATACATATTTGCACTTGACAGCTTCCAGATTATGCATGTGGATTGGCATTAAGCACATTGAAGATATCTGCTGCTAATGTGCACTTATGGGACCACAATTGAGCTAACTGTATTGATTCCCATGGTTACATCATATGGTTGACACACGTTTTTGCTTGCTCACTACTCCAAGAACTTGTATATATATTGATCTGTGTATACTATATAAATTATTGAAATTAATACAATTCTTTCTTCATCATTACAATTACCATAAGTTCAGTTTTATCAAATTCTAACTTGGAGCGACTGTTACAACGAATAGGAGCAGGTTTACCACGTCAACTAGCCGTTGGAGGATTTTTAGTTATTCTGTTATTTTTTTTGTTTTACATTTATATTATTTTATTTTCTGTTAGTTGCATTAGGAGCCTTTATTCTCGATTGTGTACCCGAGTAGGGGGTTAAGACTAAGACTATAAATAAGCTCCAGTGATCAATAAAATTTCATTTAACAATTTATTCAAAACATTGTCTTGCAGTTTGTTCTCACCCGAAGCAGAACACTTAAATTTCTTGCAATTGCTAACAAGTTACTGACTATCATCATGTATCAGTTATAAAATGGGTTGGTAGCAGAGGGGTGGTAGAAGGAATAGTAGGTGGCGATAGTTGTAGCTGCAGCGGTGGTGTAGCATAGTGTCCATGTTGGTAGTGGTGGCTGACGGCGGCCATGATGGTGGTGGTGGGTTGGGATGGATAAATCCAACTGTAACGAAATGGGGTTTTAACTTTGGGAACTCAGATCCAATGATGGGTTGGTAGATAGAGTTCGTAGTGGTGGTGGTGGTGGGTAGCCACTGGAAGGGTTTACTGTGTGTTTGATCATTTATGCATATTTGTATGGTATTGTGTTTTTGACTGTTGGGAAAATAAAAGGCAGTGTTTAGAGAATAAAAGAGGAATGAAAAGTAACTTCCAAATTTCAAAAGAAATGCAGATTATCGGTGTAATTTTCATTATTTTATTTTTTTGATGACTCGGATGTCCAAGCTTCACCTGATTAATTCTGAGGAGTGACGGCCTTCCCCTCTGGTTCGCCACCCAGGTTAATTCATATGCGGTCACAGCTTATACACACTTGGACCGGACATTTGACAGTTCTCCTCCCTATGGATCTCTACCTTCCAACATAGATGTTGCATTCCAACATAAATGCTGCCTTTCAACTGTCGCGGGAATTCGAAATTTCGATGCTCCGTAGAGAACCCTCCTGATTTTCATTATTTATCATATAGAATGTAGATCATGTCTTAAATGAATAAATGGTATGCATTTTCAAATTCAAGAATATCAAGGTCATTCGAGAAGTTTGGACTCTCTACAAACATGAGAGAATTTGCTGCCAATAAGATTCAACGCTCAAATTATACTCCTTTTTTGACACTTCGTTAAATCTTTCGATTATTTATTAACTGCTTACATTTAATATTTTTGCGGATTCAATTCTAGATTATAATGATAAATAATTACTAGCTTAATTATATGAAATTTTCCTACCTACTCTGTCAAATGGAAATATATATTTCACTTAAAATTTTGTGAAGTAACACCATTTAGTCGTGCAAAACGTATCATGTCTTTTTAGTAAATATGCACTAGGCGAGTAAATTCTCGATAATGCAGAATTCAAAGACTAAGGCTCTATATAGACTAAAAGCTCTCATAAACGTTGCTTAATTTGTCGAGAATGCACAACGAAAACCAAGATTCTATGTAGACAAGAAGCGTTCATCGTCTTTGCTTGATTCACCGAGAATGCCCAAATAGCTTCAAAATTTGTTCAATAGGAAGAGAGAATTTGATTGAACATTTTTTTTTTTTTTTGAGTCACAAGTGCTTTTAAGAGTGGTGTGTAGGTAAACCACTACGTTTATAGGGTGAGTGGTCCCTTCATGTTGAATTCCAACAAATATTAGTCAAACACCCACAATGATCTTTCAAAAACGGTTAGTTATTGTCCCACAAGCACAGATCCTCAGTGCAGAATATAATTCCAAAATACTCCCCAGACTCGAATATTGTAAACCAAGGTGGTTGTATGACCCTTGCAAAGGTCCCCAACAGCATAAAGCTTTGTGAAGCTCGGATTCCATCAAGATCCAAACGAGGACGACTCAACTTCTAGTCTAGCCTAATAGTAATTTTCATCATAAAACCAATAAACACTCGCATATTAACCAAGACACAAATAAACACACATACATATATTTTGCATTGTCCGATTATCTTCAAGCCAAGGATTGCTCCCAATTTCGTACAAGCTGTAAGTTGACAGATTCAAAACTGGCCAGCTCGAATGTCTCTGTCAAGCCGATCTGCATTGAGAGTTCCAGGAATTTCTCTAAAATCTTCATTGAAGATAGAATATGCACTGCAAAAATCAAAGACGAGTAAGTGTTTTAGCATTCTAACTTTTTCATTGTTATTGATACTGATGGTCAACCTGAGAAGGTTTTAATTTTTTTTCCATAAAAAAACAAATAATAGTTTATCCCCCAGGAGATAGAATATCATATGCACTGCAATTTGCAAGGACAGGTATGCGATAATAGCTAAAACACATAAGTTATTATAAACATGCAATGAGTTAGTTCATAGGCTCCTCAACAAATACAAAATACATAATGCAAATTTGCAAAACAGAAATGCAGTTTGATGCGCTCCAATACTCCATGATAAGATTAAGATGAATATGAAAATGAAAATTGTGCAGTGGAAAACGTGACAACAGAGAAACACAAATGCTAGTTGATTAACAAAGATTTCCGAGTTTGGAACAACAAAAGTGGTTAAGACCTAAGAAACACGGATACAGATACGTAATTCGGATATGATATGATATAAATACTACGATACGACTTTTTTTAAAAAAATTAGGATATAGCGATACATTTTATAAAATTCAACATAATTTCATTAGTATAAAAAAAATATTAATACAGAAGAATGATAATAAAAAAAAAATACTAAACACTTTATTAGCACAATTTTACATATTAATCATTGTCTATTTTCAATAATGAAAATATATTTGTCAACTATATTACAGTTTCACGTGTATTGAAAGATTAATCATATTGTACATTTCCATTAAAAAGTTTAGTTGTTAATTTTAAAACTCTAATTGTGTAATTTCAATAAATATTATTGATATTAATAAGTTATTTAAATAATTTTGAAAAATACATATCGGATACGTATAGGATATGGATCGAAAATTTAAAAACTACAAAATATATAAAATAATTAAAAAACGAGTATACGGCATGTACCGAAGCTTGGATACGAGTTTACAAGTATCGGTGCTTCTTAGGTTAAGAATCCACATTCTTTATTGATATGGATCGAAAATTTAAAAACTACAAAAAAATATAAAATAATTAAAAAACGAGTATACGGTATGTACTGAAGCTTGGGTACATAACGAGTTTACAAGTATCGGTGCTTCTTAGGTTAAGACTCCACGTTAAGCAAAAATGACCAAGACTTCAATTAAGTCTAGAAGAGGTACAAAAGCGAAAATCCTACAACATTGATCAAAGACTAATGCACTCGACAAAATTAAATATTAACCATAACTGAAATAGAACCAATAGTAGTGAAAATAAAAGCTAAAAAATGCCGGTTAACCAATAACCAATCAGTTCTGTATATTAACCAAACAAGATATTGACACAAAAACCAGGATGAACCAGTTAAAGTAGGGCAACCCAAAATTAGCGGCTAAACGAGTTCATTAATAATTTTAATTTTTAATTACATATCTCTAACTCAAAATTGCATATAGAGTTGAAGAATGTATTTTTACCAAACAAAACATCTCATTTCCTACTATAAGGTCTTTTGCATTTTCGATTTTTTCTTCATTGTGATAATCCCCATATCTCCACCGTTTTCTTTAGCTCTCCTGTGTCTATTTTCATTGACAAGTTTTCTATTGTCTTTCTTTGATCTCTACACTGGTTTAAGAATGGAACATAGTAAGTATAAAACAGAAACTCTATTATCGTGATTGTAGAAGTTAAAATATGGGGCAACGTATTTTTGTGATTATAGAAATTAAAATCGTTGGGCACTAGTATAGTTGTTGAGTTAATTATTATAAGTATACTGTTTTGAGCAATAAAATGGTGTTTCATTAAAAAATTGATCTTTAGTGAGTTTTTTGGTTGTGAAAAGTAAATGACATTTAATATTTTTGCATGTAATTGTTGTTATTGTTTCATCATATATTTGAAAATAATTAGGGGATCGGTTCGGTTGAACCAATGACCCTATAACCAACTTCATTGCCTATGTTATTGTCTTGAGTCGACTTTTATAACTATGGCCTAAGGTCAGGACCCCCTTCCTCTTTCCTTTATCAAATTTCTCCAAGTAAGCTAATTGTTACGGATCACAAGGTGATG
>CAIGRP010030188.1:0-23103 GCA_903798385.1 Fraxinus cuspidata
GCGATTTTCTGGTAGTTGAGTCGCGGTTTGGCTATGGCGATGGGGTCTTTCTGGTGGCGATTTTGGTGGTAGTGGTGCATTGGGGGTTGGGTTCCGGTGGTGCAGTGGTGATTGCGGTGGTGCAATGGTGGTCGGGTGCGGTGATGGTTGGCGGTCGTTGAAAACAACGAAAATGCGTTTTGAAAATTTTGGCGAAGTTATAACTGAAAACACCAAAAACGATATTTATAAATTTTAAACTTGTTTTCAAAAATAAGAAAGAGAACGCGTTTTCACTAATTTGAAAAATCGAAAAAAGAAAATGGTTTGAAAATGACAAAGAGAACGTCCCTAAATTTTCCAAATAATGTATGCTAATCATGATAGGTTAATGCATCTCTTTAAATTGTGTCATGCCTCGGAAAAGAACAATCGACTAAGCTCGAAAAACTAGCTAATCGACTCCACTAACTCGCTACCTTAGTTGCCTATGAACATATATGTCTAACAACTCAATGCCAGAAATACCAATTTCATAATAAATGAACTAACTTTCCATTAAGACATGATAAAACTCTCGAACCTAATCAAACGGTTCTTAAGTTAAATACCTGAACAGGTATTGAATCGAGAACCAATGGATTTGGTTCAATTCCAGATCAAAAATCGAATAATCAAATAAGAACCGAATATCCCTAATTTTTTTAAATCTTAAATAAGCCGAGTTATTTTTTTTACTAAATAAATTTGCTAACTAATTAATTAACTCAAACTCAAAATATAATTTTCCTATTTCTAATTTCTAGCCCAAGTCCAATACATCAAATTGATCTAAATTTTATTCAAATCTCTTATTCTACGGTAGTGTCGTTTCTATTGTTTTGGAGAAATAGAATTGGAAGCCTTATTATTATTATTATTATTATTATTATTATTATTATTATTATTATTATTATGAGTTCGGTATCTTCCTCTTCTTGTAATTTTAAAAGCCAATTTTATGAAGAACTCAAAAAAGAAAGGCGCAAAAAATACCACGAGATTGGACTATGTTATTATGTAATAGTTAAAATTGAACGTGTCATTAGTTGAATTAATGTAGCGTTATTGTAAATATTTAAAAAATTAATTATTGTACGGAACTCAAGAACTGAATGAAATCTAACCGAACCCGAACAGATCCATAATTAAATTTGAACCCAACGGTTCCACTTACTAAACACCCGAAAATTTGAGTTTAGTTCCGTTCTCCACAGAGTCGAAACGGACCGGACCGGACTATGTCCAACTCTACTGTCCATGGTCTTGGACAAAAGTGGAAATGGATGTTGACTTGTTCGGTTCTAAATCTAAATCACTGAATTTATACACAAAATATACATGACGATGAGGAGTAACTTTAAAACCAACTAAATATATGTTGGGAAATAAAATGAATCTAAGTAATATATATGACACAATTTGAAGTATATGATTGTAAACAAACAATAATATAAAGGGAAAAGAATTAATTGGTAGATGAACTGGGCATATTATTCAATTGATTAATATGGAGAAAACAAACATAATAACTATGCCTACACAATTATTCTATATTTCAGTAATACAAAACTTACGAAAAGAGTCTAGTATTTATAAGGGTGCATGCAAAATTTTAGAAATACCAAAAACATGGAAACAAGATAAAAAAATCACGTGCAATAAAGTAAACAATATTTTTCCAATAAAAGCACGTGAAAAGAAGAAAAAAATATTTTCTAAAAATTCCAACCTAAATTGGATTAAAAAAAAACCCAACAATATATTATTATTGCTCTAGGAAAAAAGAAAATAGGAGGGTACCACTACCACTACCAAACTAACAGTGGGACACTAAACATAGCTTTGTGTTTGGTTGGTGGGTTGCACTAACGATTCTGATAAGAGAATTTTTTGGTGTGCACTTTATTTTTTCTTGTTAATCAAGTTTTGGGATCACTTGAGCATCCTGCTTGAATTTTGTTAGTGTTCTAGATCTTTTCATCGGGTGGTCAAGAACCCTGTTAACTTTACTGCTCGCAAAAATTGGATCAGTCTTGATGTTCATTATCGTTGTTCGAGTTTTAAAAAGCATGATGAATCACATATGTACATTAGATCCAAATGAAAAGAATAACAACACAAATCAAATATGTAAGTTATATCCAAATCCTCAAGAAAAATGATTCAATCTTATTTGCGTTAGAGAAGACTCAAAGTATGCAGAGAAGCTGATAAAATTTATATCCCATACTAAATCGTCTAGCACCAACAAATACTAAAACCATATTTTCATACCGCAACCAAAATTTTGCATGCATGCTTTGCATGTCATGGGCATTTCTTCTTTCATCTTCGTTCATAGCTTATCCACCTGATGGATTGTTATATCGTGTTTCGATTTCACAAGAAGGAAGCACATAAAGCATTCACAATGAAAAATGCAGACGTAAAAATCTGGATCTCTAGCCTTGGATCACGAGAAGTCAATTTCAGCGTATCTGCAACTATGTACAGTAAAATAAGCTAACAGCATATGTAACTCTTACACGGGAAGATTGTCCAAATGATATCCATCAAAACCAAACTCACTTTCAACTGGTCCAGTGCCTTCCTGCTGCTACAGCAAGAAAAAAACTGAATTAGTAAAAAGAAATGCAGTCATTAGTGTAACATTTCTAGAAAAAAGCTGCACCAAGGTTAGAAATCAAGAGGCTTACTTCTTCGAGAATTGAGCTCAAAAGATCCTCCTGATCAAACTGTTCAGGAAATAGGGTATTCTGGAAGCCCATATCAGGGAATTTTTTGGCCTTACTCAGTGTATTATCAGCGAGGGATGAGTTAAGTTGTTGATTCACATTTGAATGTTGTGTGAGTTCAAAGGCCGGTCCAACATTCTGCAACCCCCAATCTGGGGTTCTATTCTGATTCAGATTGGAAAAAACACCATAATTAGCAAGAAAACCTCTTGAACCTTTCATATCCAACTTGGCCTCTTCTTGAAGAATCCCTTTAGAGGCATAGGTTGACATCCTTGGGATACTCACAGGAGCAAACCTATTACCCGGCAACTGTATGCTGGGATTCGCGGAGAAATCTACAGCTGCAGAGGGATGAGAAACGGAACTGTATACAGTCCCACAACCATTGTCAATCTCACTTCTGGTCAGAACACCACTAGGATTGGGCTGTGATAAAGTAGGTTGACCAAACGATGATGAAAGACCCGAGACATGACCACCATTAATTTCATTTAAAATTTGATTCCTTGATAGTGGTTGAGCCAACTGTGTCATTAAATAGCCGCTTTTGCTTGATAGGGATGAGACTTTCATATTCCCAAAGGCCTCTGCAGATTGGTGCAATGTGGCAAGTTTCTTTGGTTCCATACTTGTTGGGACTCCATGAAGTAACTTCATTTGCTTACTATTATCATTTAGTTGTTGATAGCCCTCACCAAACCTCGACTTTTGATTTTCATAGCCGAAAACATTTCTTTGATCAATTAGGGGCACAGATATGGCAGATGTAGAGGCCACTCTTCCAAGTGCTGCTGCCTGGATTGCAGCAAGACTTTGTGGAGGAATCTGACCAGAAGCAGCTAGAGCTTGAAGACCAAGGCCATTGAGTGAAGATATAGATCCAAAGGTCACATCAGGGGGTCCCCTAAAAGAATTATTGAATCCATTCTGCTGCTGTGATACCCCACTTATCCTTCTAAGATACAGACGATATTTCTGAATCAAGTAATTTCTTCTGTTAGAATCTTCCAAGGGAAGTGGAATACGGGTATCTACATAAAAAAAACTAAACTTGTACAATTCAACTGAAATACTAGACTAATGCAAGTTTCTTCTGCATTTCAAATGGGAAATAGAAAATAAATTGTCATCCAACCTGAAGATGGCTTGCAACATTCTCTCTTGTAAGCCCAGGAACATTCATTAATTCCAGAATCTTTTTAGGAACAGCCTCTGCATTCATGCGTAGAGTTCTAAAATAATGAATACTAGCATATGATAGCAGAATCATTATAGCAAGGAGAATATTTAATTTAAGAATAATTTCAAGGTCAGCATTTCCATTTGTAAAGAAGTAGAAAAAATAACAAATGCAAGTATTTGACAGCAGAAATATAGGCATGAATGAAAAAGAATCAGACATGTATAGATTCATTTCACTGCCATAATAAATAAGGAATGATGGCTGCTCGGATACCAAATTTGATAAGAGAACAGGCTTAAACCACAAACAAGAAAAGAGATCGAAATGGCAAAGAATACTTGCTTTGATCAAACTAAATACCAGAGAGATTTAGCTCTTCAGACTTAAATCCCAGCAAAAACTAGAAATAGGCTCTGTAACTTCTAAACTTATTCCAACTAGGAACCTAATGTAATTAAGAAACTTTAAACCCCTGGGATAATTCCAAAACCAACAATACTTATGAAAGCTTTAATCACTAGGAAAAGTGGTTCTTGTGACAATTTGAGGTTAGTTTGAGAAGTGTGGTTGCCAACAACTCTCCCAGCTCCAAAACATAACAATTTCTTTCCTTCTCACACTTAATTGATCTTTCAGCACCTTCATCGATCATATTCTCAATGCCATTACATGCTATGTCCTTTAAGACGTGGTTTGAGAGATTCTCTGCCCAAAAAGAATAAATTTATTTTATTCAAAGAAGTGATCAGATTTGTTATCAGAGGCTGTCTACCTGTGCATTGACACACCATTTCTCTACATTTAGAGCTTGTTGATATGCGTAATCTAGGTTTGAAAAATGAGTAATACTCATCTCCTCACTTATATCAATTCTCAGTACCTACAAGCAACGAATTATCAGTTGCACATCCGTCTAATAGAGGTCAACTCAAACTAAAAAAGTTAGGATTTGAGGGTTTGCACGTCAAACCTAAGATCCTGTCAAAGAAAGCTATGTAACTGTTCACAGAAGGCCATATACTTGGTAAGCAAAAAATTGCTTTCTAGATTATACCTTCACAATTCCTTGAATCTTAGGTTTCCATATCTAGTCAGTGCTCTTCCAAAAATTTCCACCATTGCAATTGGGGATGTCAATGGATTGAATTTAGGGTCTTAGTCCAATAGCAACCCGATCCAATTTGTTGTAATAATATAATATATTTATCGTATAATTTATTACACATGCTTTTTGACATTCTAAAACTTGTATTATACTTCACACATAATTTTCAAATAATAAGTAATATTAGATAATAATATGATATTGTTAATTGAAATATTTGGAAAGTTTTAAATTTTTTATTAGTTAAAATAAGATAAAAAATAATAAATTTATTTTATAAATTAAACAACCAAAGGGGCCGACAGTTGGAGTTGCTTTCATTGTTCCCAATTTCCCACTTCCCACATCCGATACTCACTAAAATATCATAGGATTTGCAATCTATAAATAGGTGGGCCAAGAATTGGATACAAAGATATTTGGTCTTTTAATTCTAGGGTTAAGAAGTTGACTAATATTAAATTTCTATCTTCCTAATTTCTTCAATTTTGGATCGGATATCCGATAACATAACAAATCGGATATGGATTTAACAATCAAATATTTGTTTGATTATAAGATAGGATAATTATTCTTATCGGATCTGATCGAATATGGGCAAATCCGATCTATTTACCGCCCTAATTGTAGCAAAACTCCTTTTAAGTTCATCTTCAATAATATTACATTTCTTTCGACATTAGCTTCATCCGTTTACTCCAACCTAGCTTCCCAGTGAAGGAAGTCTTATGTGCTAATTCTCCATGGAAATCTAAAACTTTAATTCAAATTCCGAAATTGAGATTAAGAACACATGCTCATAACTAGCACGAGCTACAACATTATGGTAAGGGTTAACATTCTTCTCCAAAACATTACGTCCATCCCTGAAAGTCAAAGCCACCTTCTGATAGGTCCAAAAAGGCCATGGTTTAATTCAGAAATATCTATTCAGGTTTTTGCGTGCTACCTATAAAAGTTTTCCATTTGAGTAAGTTCCTATATCCTCTTTTGCATCTATTGAGCATGATATAACTTAGAATTCTTGGTCATGTAACCAAGATAAATTGGAACAATAGGTTCTTTAAAACCAAAATTAGCTTCTCTAACAAACAAATAATAAATTGGATAGAAATAAAGAAATTAAAATGAGCAGAGATCGAAGTAAATGCTAGATTTAGTGTTTTAGGCTACAAAACAAACCATAATAGGCTATGCAAGCCTTAGGACTCCAAAACCTATTCTAACAAAAAACACTTAGTCAACAGAAAGTACAAAAACCTATTTGTTTTGCATTTCTGATAATATGTTGAGGTGGGTAAATGGTGAGGGTGCTAAGGAGGTTTCAACCTAGTCGGGGTCTCCTGGTACACCTAACGATTCCTACCTTCACCCACTTTATACAAAAAAACAGAAAGTAAAAAAACCTTGGGTAGTTTGGAAAGTAAAATAATTAAGAAAATTCCAAAACCCACAATAATAAGGAGAGCTTTAATCCCTGGGAAAAATATCCTGTTGTAATTGGAAACTTAAAAGAACTCTAACATAGAATTTAAATAAAACTCAATTTAACAATACTAGTATATGAAGAATTTTGTTAAAAAATGAACTATTGCTTAGTAATCCTCGGCCTCTATTCAAAACAATGAATATGCTCTAGTAATTTTAGTATTGAAAAGAAGTTTCTCTTGCAAACTTTTAAGGGGAAAAACCTTTCTACTCGGCATAGAAATTTGAGAAGTGCATCATTATTTTTCGAAGTAACAAAAAGACCTCAGCAGCAGAACTTGATGAAGTACATTTCCCAAATGTTCGTAAATCAACACAAAGAATTTAAAGGTGTTTTCCAAGCTTTAGTGCCACAGAGTTCATTTCCGAGATCAACAACATAATTAATATGCTTAGGCGAGAGTAACCTCCATTCTACTGAACAACCATTCTAGTCCAGTCTGTTCCCCCGGTATTAATGTAAAGAAACATAGAATATAAACTAATAAAGAAAAGAGCTTCGTACATTAAAACTATCAAAGACAGGAAAAACAGTAACCAACCAATGAAAAACATTCACGAAAATGTGGGTAAAAAATGAAGAGGGAAAGATAAGAAAAAGAAGGGAGAAAAATCATACTATCAATTTCAAGTTGATTAACGGCATTTACAAATTGTTGATGGAGCTCGACTGACCAAACCACACGTGGCTTCTTCAAAGTAGATGTATCATCCATTTCTTCTGCTTCATCTTTCTCATCTTTCCTTTTGTTGGAATTTTTCCTGTTCTCTTCATAAGGTGAAGACAAGTAGTCAGCATCTTCGAGTGGGTTTTGCTGCTGTTCTGCATCTTCCACACTTCCAGGTAGCTCAAATTCTATTTCCTTCTGGTTTTGCTTCTTTTTACGAACTACATGCTGCCATATATTCTTCAATGCCTCAATGCGAATTGGTTTGATGAGATAATCACATGCACCATGAGT
Organism: Fraxinus cuspidata; assembly: GCA_903798385.1. Taxonomy (NCBI): domain Eukaryota; kingdom Viridiplantae; phylum Streptophyta; class Magnoliopsida; order Lamiales; family Oleaceae; genus Fraxinus; species Fraxinus cuspidata. The sequence goes on from CAIGRP010030188.1 coordinate 7,498, forward strand.
AACACCCTTCATGACAACATCTTTGCTTTCATCCGCAGACATCACTGATCAATCAAAAAATCCAATCTCAGAATATAACTCCTAACTAGTATTAGGTTAAAAAAATATGCAAAACCAATGAATAAGAGACTTACTAATAACAGGTAAGTCCATCTCAAGCCCCACACACTCTAGAAGTTTGAAACCATCCATGTCTGGCATATGAACATCGCTCAAAACAATGTCAAAGCCAGTTTTGTCTTTCCTGAGTAACTCTAATGCAGCCTCGGCTCGATTGTGTATTGTAACTGACAAGATTCGGAAAAAAAGATTTCTTATTAAATGAATTCCAAGATAACATAACCAAGTAAAAGATTTTGAGATTATACACGTCTGCACAACAAAGTTAACTATGGTGCCTGTTCTTAGAATTATGAATCCTGACTATGTTTATCTTCCTACATAAATAATGATATTCTTAAATAGAATTACAACTATGATCTAAATACAACCATCTACAAGCCAATGATAACATCAAAACCATCTCCATAAATTCTCCTCCTTCAACACACGTTTATAATTTAAAAAAACAATCCAGAAATCAAATAGGAAGGATTTGAGGTTGTCAGTTAACGTAAAAACTACATAAAATCCCAAAAGTATTCACGCACACACACAGCTTAATTGTGTAGAATTATACCTTCATATAGGCATTTCTGAAGCATTCTCTGCAGTATAGTGAGACAAATAACGTCATCATCCACAACAAGTACTCTTAGACCCGCCGGAAACAGGTGGACCACCCCATCACCGGGTCTCCTTTTTGTGCTTGAACTTTGAACAGTCAAGGAATTCACTGCTCGAGAGCTACAAAGATTCATTTTTTCTTCAATATTTAAACAAGTACAAAAAACCCAGAAGCTAATTAACCAAGAACGAATTCTAAAGCTTCAAATGATGGGAATCTGTTATACATACAATCTAATCCTATTTCAAGAAAATCCAAGAAGACATCCGACAAAAAGTAAAAAAGGAAAGCCTTGGCATTTCAATGACAAAATCTTTTTGTTTTTTTGGGGTTTTAGAGAGTGAGGAAGAAAGGTACAAACATGAATAGAGATTGAAGAGTGTACTGAGAGAGTTGTTCAAGAATTTTGTTGAAGGAAAAACGCGAGGAGCTTAACTAAAATACTGTTGTGTTAAGTCCTTGTGGTAATTGTGATTTTGGATTAATTTTTCTCATTCCATAATTAGAGAAATGATATTTTGACATTTAAATTCAGGGATTACTTACCATAAAGCAAGAGTAGGTTACATAATTAGTTGATAAAGAGATAAATCACAGGATTTCTTACCTTATTTTAACCTCTCTCTTTTTTCGAATGACCAATTTTTGTTCAATTAATTTAATTTTTTATTTATTTCATTTTTCTACTAAAAAAACAATTGCCCTTTTTTTCATTTTAATTTTAAAAATATGACTATTCTATTACGTGGAGATAATATGAAGTTCACGAAAATTATGAGATCAAAACTTCAACAAAATTAATTCTGGATGTGAGACATTAACCAACCCACTTCAATAAAATGCATGTTTGCATGTCAAACACGCTACTAAACAAACAACTTCGTTTTTTTTTTTTTTATCTTTAATATTGCACAATTCACCTTTAGATCAAAATGCGACCATTTTAACTATAGATTGTAGTTTGTTTGACAAGATATTTTCTCTTATTTACTAGATTATGTAAGTATACATTAAAAAAAAAATGTAAAAGACTTCAATCACATCTGCAAGTTTTATTTTTGTGTTTTTTGTTTTGTACGGAATTATTAAATTAAGGAATCAAATAATTTGCTTGTTTGCCTTGCAATTACTTCAAGAAAAGATTGTCATTGCCTATGTAAGACTTTAGGACTTTTTAGTCAAAATGAAATTGACCAATTTCATATCCTTAAACTTAAAAAGAAATATATAATTTTGAAATCAAACCACTGCAAAGTACAATCTCTGCTCTATGGTATCTTTTCTCTATTCCAATGAATAAAGTGTCAAAACCCAAAACCCCAAAAGGCTGTGTCATTATGGTAACTTAATTTATCCAGCAGAATATTCACCTTTTACGCAATAAAACATTTATTTTACCCCTTTAACAAATTAATTAATTACAATAAACAGTTATTAATGTTAATTAATTGCTTTTTTTTTAATGGGTTTAGCTTTTTATGGCAGGTGAGAGATGCTTTTAAGGAGAAGAGAATATCTGTATATCAGAAAGCACAAGTTCCACGCCAAACTCTTGAAAGAAAGAGGTTAAGCCAATTAGGTAATGCCACGTTAGTTGTCATGCAAGTTGAAGAAAAAAATCTGTGCTACTTTAGTAATTGTATTCTTTTTGCAGTTTGGTCCTTCAAAATCATGAATAAGGGTGTGTTTTACCCACATTATTTTGGAAGAATGTATTCTAGAATAGTAGATTGATGGAGAATGTGTAGTTGAAAAAGAAGGAAAAGTTATTGATGTGATGTAAAATAGTATTTTGTTAAAAAATATGTGGTTGAAAATAACTAGAAGAATGAAACCCACATTATTTTGGAAGAATGTATTCTGAAATAGTAGATTGATGAAAAATATGTGGTTGAAAAAGAAGGAAAATTTATTGATGTGATGGAAAATATTATTTTATTAAAAAATGTGTGGTTGAAAAAAAAGTAGAAGAATGAGAAATTTAATGTGTATCAAATATATGCTAAATTGGTTTATAGGGGTTTTACACCCTCTCACGGTGGTGGGCTCCACTGTAACTAAAAAAAATAAAAAATTACCCACCCACACCATGTGTGAGAGTAAACCAAACCACCCTCTCCTCTCCGTACATGTAGCACTGCTCTTATGACTTGTTATTTTTTTTTCGAAAAAAAAATAAAAATATAACACAAAAACTAACTCGATTTTTTGTAGTTTTCAAGCAACAAGAAGGTTGAAGTTGAATTTATACCAAATTATACTTGAAAATCCAATTGAGTTCTTAACATAAGCATATTCGAGAAAGGTAATCCCAAACGAGGAAGATACGTACTCAATTCAATATTAGAAGTACATGAAACATGCAAGATTGCGTGACTCGAACTTTATATTTCAAATTTAAAACGAGTTTGATCTAACCATATGCATTTTGGTAACATAAATGGGATAAAGCTGTGAAAATTTAACATAAAAAGACATTAGTACTGTTGAGAATAAAGCTTCTCTACTATCGACAGTACAATTCTGAGATGAATTTATGCCCCCCTATTTTTCCCTTTTGAAAGTAGTCTGAATTTATGTAAAATTTTGTTAATAATTTTTAAATATATAATATATATAAATTATGCACTTTCAAGTCTCTCTCTCCCCATTTTTTTTTTTTAAATATTATAAAAAAGTAAGATTGGGCTTTAATATTGTAAAGTTGGGCCAAGATCCACTTAAGATTCATGGGCCATTATTTGGATCCGGTTGAAAAATGACGAGGAAATTACACAACTTACACTAATTTGAGTAAGGGCTTGTTTAAACACCATTTTTAAAAAAAAATATTTTTCTAAAATTCATTTTAAACTAGTCATTTTTCTATAAAATAATTTCAGGAAAAAAAATCCATTCTTCCAAAATTACTATTCTAAAATGCATTTTTTCTTCCCAAAATGGGGCTCGCTAAATATTCGAGTTTTACATTCCAATAATTTTTAAACCAAAAATTCTGTAATATAAGAAGTAAAAGCGATAATCTTAACATAACTTACTATTCAAATCATCACTCCTCCAAACACGCCACGTTGACTACTTACAAAATCCCGATTCTGAACCAGCGACAGTTGAAGCTACCTCGTTACGAAATCCATCACGACTGGTCGAAGGCTAAACCATAATTCTTTTGTGTTTATAGCGTATGGGCAGGACTAGAATAGGGGGGAATTTTTGAAAAATCAGGTACAATATTGAAAATTCCTGATTTCATGGATTTTTGTCGCTATTGGTTGAGAAATTAAGAATCAGCTTGATTAGAAGAAAATAATTTATCCCCAAAATACATATCTGAATCTGTTAATTGTTAATTGATATCACTTTTTTCCAATCTTTTCTCATAACACGTATTTCAATTTAAAATCGAAAATATCCCATATAACTATAATAATCTGTTTTTCTCGTCATGTAATAGTAAATTGTAATTTTATTTATCATTGTGACGATAGAATATCGATAATATGACAATTCATTATTTCTCACATTTCTATCTTTCTTCTCCCTCTCTCTAATAAAAATTGTTCGACGTCATATTCAATCATTATAATGATAAATAACATTATTTAATAGTAAATGTTTATCATGCAGCACACACGTAACATTTTCAAAATACGCTGTAACATTTCAACTGCATGTTCCGTAGTGCACTCCATTAGACTATGAATGTATATTATGCTTGCTATTATTTTTTGTACCTTGTAGTGCAACGTAATAAAATTCATGAGGCCTCATACACCAAATTTCACATATATCATACAACGCGTAGTTCAGCATCTGATATAAAATTGAACTTGGAGGTCATGCATCTGATATAGTAACCCACATGCTTACAATTTTTAAAATTATTTTTCTTTTCTTCTATTTTAAAGTTCAGCATAAATGATCTCAATGATGTTGCTACTATAAAATCTTCTTCTTATATCAGTTGTGTGTATTAGTTTGGCAAATAATCAAATCAATTGGAGTAGTGGAAGAAAATATAGGGTGAAGTGTGAACCAATTAGAGACTAAACGTGTACAAAACATGGAAGGCAAAACATTCCGGGTTGCAGAAAATTGAAAACCGAGAATAAAACATCCCAATTGATTGCAAAGACTACATGTTGTATGACATTTCACGGTTTGCTTGTTTCTAGTGGTTACAGTCTTTCATGTACTAGTAAGGGTTTAGACTACTCTTCTTAACAAGATTGATCTTTTAAGATGAAATTTCAAGTTTTAATATGGTTCAAAGTTTATTAAATTCAAACGAACAATTTGATCTGATTAAAACTTAAAAAAATGAGCAAGTGGATTTTAAGATTGGCACGTTCAAATGAGCCATCATTTTTGCGAGAGCATTTTAAATGATAAAATTTTATATCGAATAGATATGAAAATATAGATTAATTTATAATAATTTGAATCACTTTTCATAATAAGGTTGATTTTTTAAGATAGAATATGAAGTCTTTACATGGTATCAGAGCCGAATAAGATCAAATGAGCAATTCAATTCGATTAAGACTCAAAAAATGAGCACACGAATTTTAAGATTAGTCTGCTTAAATGAGTCATCATCTTGCGAGAGCAAATTAAAAGATAAAATCTCACATCAAATAAAAATATAAATATAAATCAATTTATAAGGGTTTAAACTACTTCTTTTAACAATATTCACATTTTAAGGTGAAACTTTAAGTCTTAACACCAACTACCACTTCATCCTCTCCTTTGCAACTGTAACACCAAGTTTGTCGGTTCACTAATGGTGTTAATTGTAGAGAGCGAAAGTGAGGAAGATTTTGTGACTTTAGGATGGTTAATTCAAAATTAATGACGTACTCATGTAAATGTTTTAAAAATATGATTTTTTTTACTTTTCAATAAAATAGCCATTATGGGTATAATTATTGGAAAGATGGTTGGAAAAATTGAGTATGTGGCTGACTTTGGCATGAGTTTTGAGTGAGACCTTTTGGCTATTTTGAAAGATAAAAATTGATTTGTATTCTCTTCCGTGAGTACATCGAAATTCATGTTATATTTGCTCTTTTCGGTCCGACATTATTGCTCTTTTTGGTCCGACATTCGTATACGCAGGTCGCGCCCCACACAAGTTCAAGGTTCCGAAGCCTATTTCGGTCCGTGATTTGCACCCCCCTGCGCGCGCACATAGAGATAGCCTCTATGCTACACATGATTACATTCTTCCAAAGTGTAATCATATTTAAAGTGGTTTTTGTTTTTATCAACTTCTTATGTGGGACAAACACATTTTTTGTTTTCTCACCAACATAAACTCATTTTAATTTGCATACTTTGAGCTTCAATTTCTCATTCACTCGAGTGTCAATTTTTTNTGTGGGACAAACACATTTTTTGTTTTCTCACCAACATAAACTCATTTTAATTTGCATACTTTGAGCTTCAATTTCTCATTCACTCGAGTGTCAATTTTTTCAAGTAAATATATGATTTCGATGTACTCACGGAGGAAATTATTTGGATCGAATGTCGGACTGAAAGGAGAAAATAATATTTAGGACATAAATTTAAGAGAAGAAAATTGTACTCTCAAAACTCAACTTCTATAATTCAAAATTTTTTGTGATAATGAAATACTATAAATGAGCACCTTTTTATACTACAATTGGTATATAAGAATTAATTGCTAATACATGTGTTTAAATACCCAATAAAATTTCTAGATATATGAATATAAATAAATATATCTATAATCTCTTTAGATTCATGTAGATCAAGATTCATCAAATCAAGATTCATTGATTCTAAATTAATGTGAATGTTAATTAATTGAGAATTAATAACATGAAATGCATATATGATGAGGATTTTGTAGTATTTATTATATACTAAAAACGAAAAGTAAGATATTATTGAAATAATTGAATTGTGGTATGATTAAATCGTCCAAAAAATTATTCTCATTAATATACTATATATTTATTCATATTTCAATGATGTAAATGTGTTTTCAGTTCACAATATTGGTTTTTTTTTTTGTGGTACTATTAACAATTTACATACAACTAACAATATATACGTTTATAAATGAGAATTAAGACGTATAACATTATTTATTTTGTAACTGTAAAACGAAAAACTAGTTCGAAAATAAAAAAAGTAAAAATTAACCTTAATTTTCTGAAGAGAAATGAATCATCTAGTTTGGTTTTCAGCAGAGTTTTAACCTTTAACTGAGCAACACATTTGTTCTAACTATTTAAGTCTATTATAAACATACTATTTTATTTTGGTTCTTCTGATTTTTCTTTTCCACTATAAACTTTAATATGCTTTGGATTAATTCTATCTTATTTGCTAGTTAAGAGCATATCCAAAAGACTCTCTATTTTTAAATATCATATTTTATCATTTGAAGAACATCTATAAATTTAAAGAGTTAAAATTTTGAAGTATTCCAACAAACTCTTTATATTTAACACTTAATTTTACTACTCCCAAAAAATATTTATTAATTTTCTTTATCTTTTATTTTAACTAGCTTTTTTTTGATTATTTTATTATTTTTTATAGATTTTCTTTAGATTATTTTATTGTTTTCATACATTGAAAATTGAAACACTTTGAATGTATTTAATTATAGAGAGTGAATTTGACTCTCCAATACTCTTTAAATTAAAATGTTAATTTAAAAAGTTTATTGGTACATGATTTTAGAGATTGACTCTTTATAATAGAGAGGATCTCGTGTTTAAAGAGTCTCTTGGAGATGCTCTAAGTCAAGGAAAGCGACCCTTCTCGGTGTACAATTCAGAGCATGTCTAATTACTAACCTTGAAGAGAAAGTAAAAATTTCTTTAATCCACATTTTTTAAATTTAATTGAAGTTGAATATTGGATGTCATTGTAGTTGAGGCATATTTATTCCGTGGGATCTGGCATAACTTATAAATACAGCAAGATAAAAGGTGGACCTTTATATGATCGTTGCAATTTATTGTTGTGGGGTTTACGCCTAACAGTCTATTCGGCTATTTATAAACCGTCTATTAATTGTGTCTACATCTACTTTGTTACTTCACATATAATAATAAAAATAGTAAAACTTGACCGGAGACTAGAAAATACAATGATCTTGAAACGATTGTGTAAGAGGAGCTGTTATAAATTCACAAAACAAGCTTTACATCTAAGTAAGTTTTGGTTGTTTTGTGTCCAAAATCATTAAATCGAGTTGTATTGACGGGCGTTAATAGTTGGTTTAGTATGTCATCAAATTCATGGACGTAAGGGTCGGTGAAGGGAAATTCATTCATCAATCCTCGGACCACTTTTCAAATCATTAATTCCACTTCGGTGTCGTGGCATCAACAACTCTATCCGTTTCTGGTTTTGTGGATGAAATTCAAACAAGCACTCAAGAACTTTGTGCATGTACATACATATACTTATCAATTAATCACGCTTAAGATCTTAGTGTCATGCAAACTTAAATTTGTTGGTTGAGGCTCTACAAATTTCCAACGGCCTTCTTAAAGTTTGGCTACAATTTTTCGGACAAATGTAGAGGCATCCACTTCTCAATCTATAAATACCACAAGAAATCAACACCGTCAATCGCATCACAACTTTATCGAAATTCCACTTCCACTTCTTTCTTATTCAACATCTTTATTGAAGAGAGTTGAACATGGGCGCTATTACTGTCACCGAGGAGTTTACCAGTCCTGTCTCCGCCTTGAGAATGTTCAAGGCCTTGATCCTTGACGCCGATAACCTTATCCCCAAGATTGTCCCTCAGGCTGTCAAAAATGTCGAGAAAATTGAAGGCGATGGAGGCCCTGGAACCATTAAGAAAATGAATTTTGCTGAAGGCCTGCTACTTAATCTACATTGTTAAATTCCTATAACATTTTAATTAGATAACTTATCAAGTTCATATATATCTTCTTTTTTGTCCACTTAACATTTGCAGGTAGCGAATTCAAGTACGTGAAGCATAGGATCGATGCACTAGACAAGGAAAACATGAGTTACTCGTACACATTGATAGAAGGTGATGCATTGATGAACATACTTGAGTCGATTTCTTATGAGATTAAGATTGAATCCACTCCCGAGGGAGGAACCAAGGGTAAAAATACTAGCACATACAACACTAAACCGGGTGTGGAAATCAAAGAAGAGGATATTAAGGCTGGTAAAGAGAAGGCTGCTGGTGTGTTCAAGGCTGTGGAAGCTTACCTCTTGGCAAATCCTGATGCCTATGTTAATTAATGGTGCCTTATGATATTTATGGCACATATCTTTCAATATGTATGCTTTTTTGCTTATCTTATAATTCCCCAAGCCAGAAGTAAATTCTTGGCTGGATATAAGAAGTTCTAATGATAAAAATGAATAAGTTGTATTCTTCTGTAAGTGAGAAATGATGAATACGAGGAATTATGCATGAAAAAACTCGATGATTCGAACAGAATAAAGCCCTGTTTGTCTCCCATTATTTCAAAACATTGTTTGCTACAGTAAGATTCTCTACCGCACATTTACCCAGTAAAATATTCTATACATAAACTAGTAAAGTTACTTTAAATTTCAACCACACATTCTCCAAAAAATATTATTCATTACTCCATTTCTTCAACAATGATGGAAGACAAACACACACTAAAAGGAATTTGGACTCATTGATTTAGGTACAATACCGAAAATTTAGATAGACGATTGAGTTTTTATTCAACAAGTCCCCTCCTTTTAGCCTACACTAGTAGGGTCGTATTATGTAATCAAAACCCAATTGCAAGAAAAAAGAAGTAATATTTCCATGACAAAAATTCTAGTGCAAGTGGAAAATCTATTACTATAAGAATACTAAAATACTAAAACACTGAATTACCAAACACCAACCCTAAATTCGAAAAAAAAAAAAAACCCAATAAAACGTACCTATGAGCCTTTAAACAAATGGAATTTGCCCTAACTCCGAAACGAAAATGATAGCATATTAGAAGTTTGAGTTCGAACTAGAACAATGTGAAATCTCAGTTTAGAGTTAATTTGCTTCTCTTGCTGAAATAAGGGGAATGATAACCTTAAAAGGCTCATGAAAGTAAATGACAAGTTTAACCCTATTTTATGAGGGTTTCAAAGTCAATTTCAAAATAGCACAGAGCGAAACAAGGAATTCAAGCAAAAATTTTGAAAATACAAATTTTGGAATCCACCAAATTATGAAAAATTAAACTTACGAATTTTATTAATGAAAAATAATCACAAACAATGAGATAATCCTTTATTTATAAGGATTTACATGAAAATCTAGTTTAAACAAATTAAAATTAGAAAAAATTCGAAATAAACTAAATAATAAAAATAGAACTAAAACTTTAAAAATAAGTTTTTGATTCATAAACGAACTCAAATTCCATAGTACATCATTGCATGACAATGAGTTTTACTTGTATTGTCGTTCTTTTTTCGGAATAATATTATAAGCCCAAATCCAAATTCGGATCTTCTTTCTGCAATATTATTTTTTTTTCTAATTTTGATCCAATTCTTTAACAATATGTTCTACATCACAAATGCATTCAACGCATGATCAGGGGTTTAGTCTTCTTCCATTTATACAAGTTTAGGCAAGTTTATTGATGTAGGCAGAAGCGTATAATAATGGACGAATATGCAATTTACTCCTCGTTGATTTCATTCGACAGATTGAATTTCTAGTTTTCTTTTTCTTTTCGTTTTTTGTTCATAAGATTATTAGAAAATTAAACATCAAATACGTGTTAATTTGAAGTCTTGAAATTCATGTGCAAATCAACGAGTATTCCGATATAAATTGGAGAAAAACTCACAATTATTTTACTTTTTAGAGTCTGTTTGAGCCCCATTATAATCTAAATATATTTTAGAATAGTAAATTGATAGAGAACGCGTGGTTAAAAAAAAAAGAAAAAATTTTGAATTTACGTGTAATGTTATTTTCTCGAAAAATCTGTGGCAAAAAAAAAAGAAAAGAAAATATATTTTGAAAATAATGGAATTCAAACATGGCTTGATAAAAAAAAAAAAATTCAACTAAAACTCAGTGGGTCATCCATAGCTTGTTTAGTGTGTGCCTAGTGGGGTTTGGGGTAGGACTGTGCAAAAATCAATGTGAACCAGTCAAACTGATCAGCCCAACTCAAACCAATCAGTTTGGATTGATTTTTTAGTTCAACTAAGTTGGGTTCGGATTAGGAAATCAAATTTTAGGTCGGATTGAGTTGGGTTCAGGATTATTTATTAAAATACAATCAAACCCAACACAACCCAATAAAATAATAAATATTAAAATAAAAATTATTACATAAAACCAAAAACTTAAAACCTAATGATCAAAATTCTTCTCTGTCTCACTTCTCTTTTGCCTCCCATTGCTGCCCATGCTTTGGCTTCTCGACTCGATTCTTTGACGTAATTTTTGACTAAACACTTGAATTGAAGGAGGATATTTACATTTTTAGTATTTAGGTTGAATTCATTTTATTCAATAGATATAATAATTATTGGATGAATGTAATATTTTTAATTTTATATTGAGTTTGGATGCTTTACATTGTTAGTATTTAGGTTGAATTCATTTTATTCAATAGATATAATATGCAAGTATTCAACATGTATTTATATTGAATTAATATGTATTTAATTTGATCATCGTATAATCTATTTAACATGTTTTTCCAATATTTGTAATTTATATTGTTCTATTGGAATGAAACTTAACTTTACGGACTATTGATACAACTTCAATCGACTTGAGATATTTCAAATCTCATTTTTTAATGTAACTAAAATTGATCCAAATTGAAATGGTATTAAACTTTAAAAAAGTCATTCAAATTCAACGAAAAAAGTCCAATCACTGGGCACATAAAAAAATTGTCCAACAAAATAATAACTTGGTCTAACTTGAATTGGACTCGTCCAAACCAAATAACCCAACCCAACCCAAACCAACTCGAGTTTGATCGGTTTGGATTAGTTTAGGTTTCAACCGTGACTGGATTGATTTCTGTTTGAATTATTGTCAAATTGAATATATTGAGTTGAATTTGGGTTGGACTCAAAACCAATTCAATCCAACTCACGCGCAGCCCTAATTTGGGGAGTTCAAAAGCACTTTTATTTAAAAAATACATTGTTTGGTTGTGGTCAAAAACTGTACTTAATGGAAAAAATAGCATTTTAACGTTATTTTAGAGAAGCTAAAAAAAAAAAAAAAATCTAAATTTAACTTTTATGGAAAGCTAAATTTGCATTAATTAATTAATTTATGGTAAATACCAAATATTTTATTTTTCTACTCATCAATTTTTAATAATTTAAATATTCTTTCGAATGGTTAAAATGACATTTTTATTATAATCTTTTATTTAATATTATTTTCATTGTTAATTCGCAATAATATATTTTAAAAATTAAATTTAAGATGATATAAGAAATTTTAATATTTCATTTCTTTTATTATAGCTAATATTAATGTGTCAATTTTTATCGTATTAAATAGTTAAATTTTTAATAATACAATTTATAATATAAAAAATTGTACCACGAGACTTTAATTACATAGATTTTATATAGCCTATGCTTGGCTCCATATTCTTAAAAACTCATTTTCGACCACATTCTTTTTTATAAAATAATTTATATGTAAATTTTTTTTTCTTATTTTTAAATCATACATTCTCAAAAAATTCATTATTTCAAAATACATTAACTTACAAAAATGAGGTTTCAAACATGAGCATGATAAAAAAATAATAGTTATCAAGTATGTGCAACAATAATAAAAATCACTTTTTCAGTTAAGCTATCAAACGATTAATTTAAAGTTCACAGCTCAATAATCATAAACTTTTTGGCAACTGTACTTTATGAAAAGCCTCTATTGAGCCTATTATAAAAGCTCCACTCGCAACAGCAGTATTCAACATAAACCTAATTCCTAAAAATTTAAATTGCAATTAAAGCCCCCACCTCCTATAAAATAGTAAAAGACACTCATGAGTAAATAATTAAATAAGATAAAATTAACAGAGTTATTAAGCCCCCTTTAACAACCATTACTTCAAAACATTTTATTCTACATATTTATTTTCAATCACATTCACAAAATAAAATATTTTATATCCAAATTTTTTTCTTAAATTTTAAGCACACATCCTCCAAATAATCACTATTTAAAATATAATTTTAAGAGTTGCACTATGTGTACCCGGGAGTTTACACTCCCGTGTACACGCCCCTCACAAGTGTGGGCCCCCCTCTACCTTGTGAGGGGCGTGTAAACGCCCGGGTACACATAGCAAAACTCTAATTTTAATCAACTAATGGCTATCAAACATGAGCTTAACTAATTCTACATACATATTTGTATGAATATACGTCCATATTCATCTTCATCATTTACCCTCTAAACATGCTCTTAGCCTTTTTGACATTTACTGGGTTATTAATGATCTACACAAACTAATGTCACGTAATTACACAACAAAATGGACACACTCCAAAACACGTTGATTCCAAAAGTAATATTCTCTCTGTCTCATTTATATAGATCGATTTTGTTTTTTCACACATATTGAGAAATTTTATTATATTGTTGAAATAACAATTTTTGTAAAAAAAAAAAAAATCCTAATTTACATTTATTTAATTATCAACAAATTAGTAATAAATAATGGCGATTAAATGTGTTTTTGTCCATGTTTCCTATATAAATAGGACGGAGTTAGTATCTATATCCATCTAATATTGAATAATCGATAAGAAATTGAGAAAATTCTCGACTTATTTTTAGTTAATAATCAAAAGCCAACCATAACGACGGCATAAAATGTTAAACCCCACCACTACGCTTACAAAAGAAATACACATGCCCTACCAATTTAAAATTTAGATGTACATCAATCTATTGCAACTTGCAGGATTAGGTAAATGAATTTACATCTCTCCATCCATTAAAGTCATAACTCTATATATATATTAAAATAAAAGACTAAGTACTTACATATTCCCATCAAGAAGTGTTGAAAAGTCAAAAAAAAGACTCCTTATTGAGTGCTAGACTTTTTAGATACTCATTTTTCAAACTTGAAAGATCTCCATTGAAGCCCTTAGTTTCTTCATCTTCGTTGTGTAAAGTCTGAGGAAATATGGGTGTTGTTAAGGTTTCTCAATCATTCAAAACACAAGTGACGCCAGATAGGATGTTCAAGGCCTTGATCCTTGATTCACACAACCTTTGCCCACAGCTCATGTTCTCATCAATCAAGAGTATTGAATATCTTCAAGGAAACGGCGATGCTGGAAGCATCAAACAGATAAACTTCACCGAAGGTTAGTCAAATCATATTGAAACTCAGGACATGTTGCAATCGACTCCTCCCTACCCAACTTTACGCTAATGTTTTGGATTTCTCTCTTTTTAATTGCAGCTAGTCCTTTTAGATATGTGAAGCATAGAATTGATGATCTTGACAAGGAGAAGTGGACATTTAAGTTCACTATGATTGAAGGGGATGCACTTATGGACAAGCTGGAAAAAATCACTTATGAAGTGAAGTTTGAACCATATGGGTATGGAGGATGTGTGTGTAAGATTTCAAGTGAATACCATACAAAAGAGAACGTGGAGATCAAAGAGGAAGATATTGAGTTTGGAAAAGATAGGGCTATAGGCATGTATGAAGTTGTGGAAGCCTATCTTTTGGCACACCCTCGTGCATATACTTGAACATCTTCATGTGGGATTTTTAATTTTTTGTTTTTGCTTGTTCAAATTAATTTCTATAGTTAAAAATTTTGTATAGTATGATGTCTTTGATTCAAATAATTGCTTGTTCTATATATGTTTTTATGAATCTCGGAGATGCGACTAATTATTATCTATTGATCAAATCTTAACAAGGAAAAAGAAAATCAATTCATCAAGTCTCTAAATTAAGGCCGCCCATGTTGAAAAGATGTTAAACTTCGAAATTTCTAAAATTATAGGCCTAGGAATCCATTGACCAATTGAGGCTATGTTATTTTATATATACAGATGGAATTTTATCAAACATCCATATAGCTAAAATCACACGGCTTGTAATGGGTGTTACAAGAATCAATCAAGAATTTGCCAGTCCCCCCCAGCATGCCATTTCAAGTCTCTGATCTTGGACTCCAAGACTCTTACCAAACCTTTTACCCCAATCCATCAAAGTGTTGGTTTATTACAAGGAGATCGATGAAGGAGCAGGAAGTATCGAGCAAGCCGACTTCACCGAATGTAAGCAATATTAGTGTGCCAAGTGATAAGTGCAAATTGAATTTATTTTCTGTTAAAACCTGATACATGCACAAATTTCATAAACAAGTGGTTGGAGGATACCTGAACCTACATTTACTTAAATTTTCAACAATAAGTACTAATTGTGTCATCGAACAAAATTCATATTCAAATGATTTTAGCATGCCCAAAATTTTTTACTTTCTTTTCTTTTTGTCATTTGGAGCTAGTCATTTTAAGTTTGTTAAAAACCGGATAGAGGACCTAGACAACGATAATTTTGTCTAATCTTGAGTTTATAGCCTATGAAATTAAGTATGAGGAAGGCAGCAATGGTGGTTGCAGTTGTAAGATGAATAGTGAAATACCATAACATTGGCAATTTGGAGGTCAATGAAGAAAAATCAAGGCAGGCAAAGACAGTGCCATGTAGGGATGGCAATTCGAACTGTTAAAATCGAAAACCGCGGATAACCGAACCGAATGGGTCGAAAAAAACCGAACCGATGGTGCAATGGGGTGATTATGGTTTTGATTTTAATGATCCGGTTCG
>CAIGRP010030200.1:0-10634 GCA_903798385.1 Fraxinus cuspidata
ATGTAAATGGATTTTCAAAGTCAAGGAAGAGATTAATTTTAATGACCCTTTGAGATATAAGGCGAGGCTTGTAGTCAAGGGTTTTACTCAAAGGGAAAGAGTTGACTATAATGAGATTTTCTCTCCCGTAATCAAATATAAAACAATAAGATTGATTCTTACACTAGTTGTTCAATTCAATTGGAAACTTGAACAATTAGATGTCAAGATCACTTTCTTACATGGGGGAGTTAGAAGAGGATATTTATACGAGTCAACCCCAAGGCTTTAAAGAAAAAAGAAAATTTGACTTTGTGTGCAAGTTGCAGAAACCTCTGTATGGACTTAAACAAAGTCCTAGACATTGTTACATAAAGTTTGACACGTATATACTAAAGATTGGTTTTAGAATAAGTGAATATGATCATTGCTTGTATTATAACAATACTAAAGTTGGCAATGAAGCGTATCTATTTCTATATGTATATGATATGTTGCTAGCTAGATCTAGCCAAGCTGAGACATTAAGACTTAAGAATCTCCTAAAATCTGAATTTAATATAAAAGACTTAGGGAACGCTAAAAATATTTTAGGGATGGTTATTAACAGGAATATGAAAGAAAATACATTGACTATGTCTCAAGAAACATACTTAAATAAAGTTATAACCAAATTTGACAAGAATCTTCAAATCAGACAATTACAAGGGCTTGCTACTCACATGAACCTCTCTTCAACTCAATGTCTTCAAATTGAATCTGAATTTAAAGATATGAAAAACATTACATATGCTAATCTCAATGATCTGTCATGTTTCTATGGTTACAACTAGGCCAGATTTGACGTATTCTATCAGTTTTCTAAGTAGGTTTATGTCTAATTCAGGGAAATCTCATTGGGCTGCGTTAAAGTGGTTATTGAGATATATAGCACAACACTTAGAGTTGGTTTGGTGTTTAAGAAGGGATCTAGTCCATTGATATTGAAAGGATATGTAGACTCTGATTTTGTTGGGGATAAAGACCAGAGAAAGTCTACACCGCATATTTCTTTACTCTTGGCGATAATTGTATCATTTGGAAGTTACAACTTCAACCTATTATCACATTAAAGAAGTTTAGTCTGTTAATGTTCCCATTGCTACTCACATGAACCTCTCTTCAACTCAATGTCTTAAAATTGAATCTGAATTTAAAGATATGAAAAACATTACATATGCTAATCTCAATGATCTATCATGTTTTCTATGGTTACAACTAGGCCAGATTTGACGTATTCTATCAGTTTTCTAAGTAGATTTATGTCTAATTCAGGGAAATATCATTGGGCTGGGTTAAAGTGATTATTGAGATATATAGCACAACACTTAGAGTTGGTTTGGTGTTTAAGAAGGGATCTAGTCCATTGACATTGAAATGATATGTAGACTCTGATTTTATTGGGGATAAAGACCAGAGAAAGTCTACACCGCATATTTCTTTACTCTTGGCGATAATTGTATCATTTGGAAGTTACAACTTCAACCTATTGTCACATTATCCAGTACTGAAGTTGAGTATGTGGCAATAACTAAATTTGTAAAAGAGTGTATCTGGTTAAAGGAAATTTTGGGAGAATTGAATTTTTTACATGAGACACCTACAATTTTCACTGATAGTCAAAGTGCTTTACTTTTATACAAAAACCCTGTGTATCATGAAGGATCCAAGTATATTGAGGTGAAGTACAATTTCATACTTGAGAAAATTGCAAGTGGCGAGATTATACTTGAAAAAATGTATACCGATGTGAACCCATAGATATAAATCCATCTTATAAGATAACCAAAATGCTATCTTTAAATAAGTTTAGAATTTGTTTATTTTACTATATATTAATACTAGTTAATCTTTTACAAGTAACCAGACGATGATGTTGGACCCTTCCACATAATTAGTACACCATTTTAAGCATACTGTAGGGGTTTGCATTTTTGGAACCAAGGTGAAGATTGAAAGTTAAAACGTGTTTCCAAAAATACAACTTTTTAAGTGGTGATGTCCACGTGACTTTTTCCAATTGGCTGATTTGTTTATACCTGGACTGTGCTTTCTCTCTTTCACTTTGGACCGTTGGTCAGATCTAATGGCTATGATATGTTGAGTATTATATTACGCGTTGGAGTGACTCTTGGTTTTCTGATTCATTCATTCTGTTTATGCTCTGGCAATAGTGAAGAGAAAAAGGCTTCTGGATTTCTTAAGTTCTCTCTGCGTGATTTCTTTCTTCCATAGATTAAGAGTTTTTGTGTATAATTCTNGCAATAGTGAAGAGAAAAAGGCTTCTGGATTTCTTAAGTTCTCTCTGCGTGATTTCTTTCTTCCATAGATTAAGAGTTTTTGTGTATAATTCTAGGGCCTCTTTTCTCATATGATAGCAGTGGCTTGAGTAAATTGTTTGGCTAGTTTGATTAGTCGTTCTTGTGATTTATGTGATAGGGTTTGAATTTTTTTGTAGAAGTTCTAAGAGATCATTTGTTCGATTTATGACTAAAACTTGGTAATAGTATGATTTTGGTTCCACTTGTAAATTTCCCTCTCGACGGTTTTTTTGGTGCACTAGTGGATTTGGCTGGTAGCTAAGCCCCCCCCAGATTAGGCATAGTCGAACTGGGTTAACAATTTAGATGCTGATTTCGTTTTCTGGTGTGTGTTTCTTGGGCGTGTTTCAACCGTTTGCGCATTATATAGTATTTTCAATCTCGGTTTACATTCTTGAAGGAATTTATTCCAACAGTTTACAAGTGAGGTTCCTAGTCTTTTCGGTGTATGTTTAGTGTAACAATTTACCCACAATCTCAAAGTTTCAACGACAAATTTCATAACTAGATTGACCAAAAATAACGAGAGATGAGAGGTCACTATTTATCATACTGGAAGATTCTCTATAAAGAGCAAAGCAAACCTTGCTCTTCTGGAGAGAAATCCAGTAGGAATGAGCCCCAGTTCCACATCGAGAGTGAATCCACAAGAATTTAGGTTAAGCTTTTCCCACATTTCATCTAACAAATCACGCTCACCTCCACTCTCCAATACCTTCCCCAACACGAAGAAGATTAGCCTCCTCTACTTTTACTTCATGGAGATAGTGTAGTAGAAGATCTCGTCATCGCTCATGAATGAGGTCTTTTCTTTGTCATCCTTGGCCATTTTGATTTTGTAGTAAACCATAGAATTCATCAAGGAAACTATCAGTCCATGCCCCGAGGTAGAGTCCACTAACTTGTAAATATCTGGTAGAGTAGGTAACTGTTCGTCTAACATGCTTTGCTGAGGTTAGTGAAATCTTGTCGACCCTCAATTTCATATTTTCCTTCTTGATTAGCACAACATTGGCCAACCAAGCTGACTTCTTATATAGATCCTAAGGATGTTAGCTTGCTAATTTCTTGTGGAATGGCCTCACGCCTCTCGAAAGTGAACTGACTCTTCCTTTGCTTGATCGGTCTGTACTTGGGAATGATGTTAAGACGATGAATAGTAACATCGAGGTCAATGTCGAACTTGCTTCTAAACTTAAAGATGTTGGTGTGCTTAAGGAGACAAGTGACTATGGAGTGCTTGGCTTATTGTGAGGGTCTTTCCTTCAGAGACCTGAATATCATCAAGTTCTTATACTAAGGACATTCACGCAGTCGAGATCTCCTCCAATTGTTATGAGATCGGTTTGAGCATTTTTAATACTCCTAACTTAACATTGCCAAGTTGTGGTCTAATCAACCTGGGCTACAACTGTTCCCTAGGAGGTTACGAACTTCATGGCCACGTGATGAGTAGAGATGATAACCCATGAGGCAATGAGATATGGTTGACCAACTATTGCATTTTAGACAATTCAGGATGTTTATCACTTAGGTCATCATCAGTCAAAGCTCGATCTTGAGGGTGATCAAGAGTTCTATTGTGCCTTCAGGATGTATGGATACTCACCTAAACCTATGGAGCAGGGTCTTTACTGGTCGCAACCTATCCCTAAAGAGATTCATCTTGCAAAAGGAGTCGTAGAAGAGTGGGTTGGCTCTACTTTCATTGTCCACTAGAATCCTCTCAACTTCGAAGTTGGCAGTGATGGTCGTAAGGACCATGGCATCATAGTGAGGAGTTATTACACCTTCATGATCTTTGCTTGTGAAGAAGAGGCCTTGTCCTCAGAAGGGGGTCGGGCTAATAAGGTTGATTCAAAGGAAGCCCGAGCATAATATTTTCTAGCATTCACCGAGTCATCTCTCAAGATGATTCCATCAATAATCATGTTGATGCTTCCTACAATGCCTTTGTTTTTATCCTAAGCTCGACTTGGGGGATGGTCGATTTTAACGTAATGATTGAGGAATCTCTCTAGATGATGGCTTCACTCTCTTGCTTGAGGATGTAGGAAACGTTATAATATTCGCAGTAGAGGCTTCAGTCGTGATTTTGTTAGGGTTCGACTATATAGGGAAGGCTATTTGATCTCCTTTATCTCCTAGATTTCCATTAGCACGAGAAGCGTTAAGAGGCAAGGACTTCTTATACCTCGGGTTTTAGCTAAAAGTGCCATGTAGATGTGCGTGAGGGATGTCCTTCCCATTTGCTTGTTGAATTATGTGATCTTTTTTGTTTTATCTACCATGTAGGAGACATTGGTTGTGGTAGACCCAGGGTTCTAGAGAGACCAAGGACGCGATTGGTCTTGGATTCATCTTCCTTGGGTACATAGGTTTTCCATGTTTATTTACTTGTTGCTGCGAGTCACAATCTCATTGATGGTGAGGCGGTTAGGTACCGGACTTGGGAAGAGAGTCACACGCTCATTGATGGTTAGGTGGTTGGGTACCTGGGAAGAGGCGTAATGTGCGCCTCGGGCTAGGAAGGTCAGTCGGAGGGATCATCTTGGGTCATCCCTTATGTCAGGAATGGACCATAGTGAGGAGAAAGGAACCCCAACCTCGAGATATTAAGGTAGGGTAAAGAATGTCCTACTTCTTGTTATAAAAGTCCTCGTGGAAGAAGGAAAAAACGATTTTCAAACTTGACGTGTTTTGGTTGGGTCTAGGTGAAAATTATGGCATGATCAAAAACAAATTTCGTTGAAATCATCGTGCTTTTATATGTCAAAAGCTTCAAAGAAGTAGTTTAATAAATCCAACCAGCATTATTAAATCAAACACTAATAATTAGTTCCAAAAATATGTGGAAAATGTTCTTACATGATTGAGTCAACTTTAATTTCCTTAATTGTAGCATCCATGATTTCTAATTGTTTGGCGTGTATAGAATTAATATCATTGCCACTTTAATGATTGTCCCTAGAATCAATTTTCATCTAACTCGTCACTAAAACACATTCCTTTTGCCCCCAATTCAGAACACAAAAACATCAATAAAGATAATTAAATGAGGAAGCCTTGCTAGAGTGGTCAAATAATCGAGGCTCGACTCAAGTTAGATCCATTTAGAAATGTGACGCTTGTCATGTCACTAAACTTAGCTATTACTTTTGCCCTACACGATCTTGTAAGGCAAAAATATTACCAAGTCAAAACATGTACTAGTTCAAAAAAATTGTTAAGTTGATAAAAAAGTAAATTAAATAGATTAAGATATTCTGATGAGTAACACCCAAAATATGTAAGAAAGAATGTTTCTTTCACTTTTTGTAAGTTTTTTGTGTGAACCATGTGTAGTAGAAAATACAAGATTGTCGATCCCATCAAACGTTATATGCTTATCTCAAAATATAAAAAAATCGTTGTAATTACACGAGAGTTTCAAGAGATTGTTCGTTTCATCAAATATTAGAGAAAAGTAGTTTTAAGTGTGTCGCATCCCAAGTTAATGAGCAAAACTTGTCAATCACGTTATTTTTATTTTTAACTCACTTAATATTGTCGAGCACGGTTCAATTTATACCCTACTAAAGTTCTAATGAAATTGAAGAAATAGTTGCATCAAAATGAACCAAATAAATCCAAGAAAATAAAAATTATAAATAGAGCAAATAACTCTGGCAAAGGCTTGCACATTAGACCAATCAGTGACCATTGTTTAAAAACAATAATATAATACAATTATTTCAAAAAGAGTTATGTACCATAATATAATTCAGAAACGTGTGTTACTGATCAATTAAAATCGTGTCGTCTTTCTTGACTCTTTCTTCTTTACTGCTCCTAGACTCCACTCCGAGTGGACCCTGGACGACTCGGTGGCAACTCGCCACCTACTTGCCATCTCCGTGGGCAGGATTGATTCAGCTCAGCAACTCAGTTCTGCTCACCTCATGAGAAAAACACGAAAACGACGAAAAGAAGAAAAAATGATCTCAATCCCATGTTGGGAACGTCAGAATTTGCTAATGCAGGCTGTGCAAGTGAGCTAAAATCGGTCGAGTCAACCCGAGTCAAAATCCGAGCAATCTGTTGAAATCCATTTAGCATATAGACTTATCAGAATATAAAAGCGGCCGTGACTCGGCCCAGAACTCAATGTTACTTCTGATTCCGACATGGCAGTATCTTTGAAAATCCTCAAAGCTCATGAATCGGGCCGAATTATTTTGATTCGATTCCGTGCGGGCCAAGTACCGAAGAATCTCTTCAAACAGCGATTCATCGCAAGGAATGGTCAGTGGGCCCGAATTGGTGAATCCATATTCCTCTTCGGCCTGGATCAACAGTTTCTTGAATACTGGGTGGTTTAGGTATGCAGTTCGAACGACGAATCTTTTGCAGGTGGTGCCGACGGCGACAGCTACATATCCGGCCGGGACGTCGGAGGGCGTACGACGGGAGGCGGCGGAGGCCTTCATGCGCCACCGCTTTAGCATCTGGCGGAGACGGACAATGTGGCGGATTTTGCTGCATGCAGACATGTTTTTGTTTTTTTGTTCGAATTTCTTCAGTTTTGTGTTGAATGAGAGAGTGAGGGGGTTGAATGGGAGAATGATGAGCGTTATATAGAGTTGGGAGTAAGAAAATGCCCTTAATTTTGGTAATAATTACAATTGAGGTTTGGTGTGGGGTGAGGCTAAGCAACTCGTGCCAAAAAGGTCTCGATCAAGGCACCAACCTTCTCTTATCACAACTCTAATCCGAATGGCGTGTTCTTCCACTATTCACTCAATTTTTAGTTTGAGCAAGAGCGATTTTTTAAAAATATAAAGAATCTGGAAAATAGCTTTACTTCATTTCATCGATTTTACTACACATAATGGTAATACCAAATTATCTACATCTTTTCTCTTGACAAATTTATCGGAAGGGGGAGAAGGCATCCTTTTAGGACGCTTGAGCCATCCAGAGTGTGTCTATCTTTTCTTTACACAAGTTTATTAGAAGGTGAAGAAGACTCCCTTTTTGGAGGCCTAAGCTATCCAGAGTGTATCTGCATCCTTTCTTTGAAAAATTTATTCGATGGCGAAGGTCTCTTTTTGGGAGGCCCAAGCCATCAATGAGATACACTCCCGAAAAGACAACTTACTTTCACTTGCTAAAAAAAATTGGATTGATATTCTTGGCTCTGCTTTCCCTTCATGTTTTACAGAGATGCCCTCGATCAATTTAAAATAATCCTCTTTTCACTTGTTCTTGTAGTAGGAAAAGATGGAGAAAAGAAATAAGCACTGTAGCTCTCAAGTATATGATTAACGAAATGTCAATGATGAATAACACGTTCAACTATTTCAATATTCATAGTTTCATTATACTTAACTATTGCCTCTTATATTTGTTTTGAGTATATCTTTAGTGCAAGTATAGTAAGTATATGATATTGTTTAGACTTAACAATGTAATAAATAAAATTTATTTTCTTCTTATTAGATGTAACTCAACTAGATTAATTGACTTAGTTATTGTGATCATTAAAGGTTTTGTCACAAGGTTGGGGAGGACAACAACATTCCTAGTGGTATGCTTTTTCATGCCATGAATTTTGAAAGTAGAATGCATTTAAGTAATCCAAACCCTCCACATGCAAAGCTAGAGAAAAAGTTCATTAAAATCCATTTTGTTCTAAAGAGTTAGTTGGCTTGACCCTATATATAAATAAGATGCTTTATTTTTCTCAATATACTAAAAAAAGTTTGAATTTATGATTTTGTATTCACAATATACCATGAACCCATGTGCAAGCATGTCCCATCTATTTATTCTTTTCTTTTAAAATTCCCTTGCTAGCTGCCAAAATTGGAATCCTCTTTAGTGTTCTTTTAATTGGAATTTAATTAATTAAATTTTAGATTAATTGTGTTTTGTGACCGCATGTTTACCGAAACACAGGTCTCCGCAAACTTGTAAAACCGTTATATAAACCTTCAAAAACTATAATTTTCTATTTCTCATTGGTATTTTCTCTGAAAAATTTATGTACTTTTTTAGTGAAGATTATTAGGGTGGATGAACTTATTATTAAGAAGTTAATTTTTTTAAAAAAAAATTATACATCATTGTAAATATTAATGATATACAAACAAATGACATGGAAGAAAAAAAAAAGAGAAAAAAGGGACGGAAGGAAAAGAAATCCAGTTATTATAATATTCCTCATCTTCTATGCTATGTATCTGTGTACAATGATGTACAAGTAGTTTTACTCAATTTAAAATTGTATTATTGTGATACAAGTGTTTAGTTATATTCAGTTCATAAGTGTGAGACTGAAATCGAGAATTGGATATTATTTTCTTTATGATTTTTCCTTATCTTATTCTATATAAGAAAAAAAATAATTATGAATATATTTGCTTTGGCATTAAAATTTGGAAGAAACCATTGAATGGTCAAAGAAGGGTTAGTAGGAAGCCAAATGGACCATGAGAACTTTTAGGAGAAAGGGAAAATACATTCCCCCTAAATGTCTCAAAGGGCACTAAAATGTCCCACTTGTAAAGTTTTAAGGATATTGACATTTTAGATTATTGTTCAATGTTTAGAGAAAATTTGCAATTCCAACAAAAGGAATGTATAATCCCATCATAATCCTATTGTTTAACAAAAAGTAGTGATGTTTTCATCGTTTTGTTTCTTGACATAATGTTCGTGCTATTTGCATACTAATTAACTCACATAGGTATCTTGACACAATGTTAGCTAAGATTTGAAATCTTTGAAGGAATTATTGCTGATTAATTTCTGTGTTTTAATAACTTAATTTACAATTACGACTAAAATTTAGTTAGTTGATACGTCTTCCTTTTATAACTTGATTAAGCTCTTATTTGATAGGGACTAAAATCTGATTTTTAAGTATATTTTGAGAAAAGTTACAAAATATGTGGTTGAAAAGTTGTAGATTTCATAAAATATGTAGTTAAAATTAATTGTTGATTTTAATTTAAAATCTAAATTTTAGTCCCTATCAAACACGAGCTAAAAGTCTAGAAATATAAGATTATGATTTATAAGTAACGTAGTTCAAAATTAATGCGATTTTATTGAGGTGGTAATAACCTATATGAAGAAAGAATTATTGTACTTGTTTTATCACTAGTGTACAAGTTAAACAAATTTTGCTCTAGTGATACGGCCAATTTTTTTTCCAATGGATTTTTTCCATTTCTTTTTTTTTTTCTTTGAGTAACTATCCCAAGCTTGTTTGAACCCAAATTTTTTTTTAAATTGCATTTTGTAATAGTATTATGAAGCCATGTGTAGTTGAAAAATAAATAAAAGTTTTAAATTTTTGTATAATATTATTTTATTAAAAAATATATAATTATAATGTTGTCAGCTTATTATTCAAGATGTATTTTTATGGGAAAAAGTGGCCTACTGTACCTAGGTCCCACAGAAACTGATGACGTGGGACCAATCATGTTTCATCTACTGCGAGTTCGCACGTATTTCAAAGATTACTGTTATGTCACGTTAGAGTCACATGCTGACATGGCAACCGTCTTGGGGACTTCAAACTCCATTTGCTCTCTGTTGGAAATGGGGCCCACCTGCTACACACCAATTGGGCCAAGTAGCCGTTTTCATTTTTCCTATTTAGCCCCTGTTTGGTACACGTTAAAATTCTCATTCTCATTCTTCTACTTATTTTAAACCACACATTTTTCAATAAAATAATATTTTCCATCACATCAATAACTTTTCCTTCTTTTTAAACCACACATTCTCTATCAATTCACTATTTCAGAATATATTCTTTCAAAATAATGTGGCTCAAACAAACCCTTAGTATTATTAAATAAAATTCAAATTTATTTTATTTTTTGTAAATTTTGATAAAATTGGATAAAATTATAGTTGAAAAATTGATAAAAATAATAATTTTCATGAGATTGATGATTGAAAAAAGTTTGAGGAAAAAATAAATTTTGAAAAATGAAATCAAATAGGAACTAAAAATACTTTCCTTTCCCAGAGAAAAAAAGTATATAAGTTTAAAATAAATAATTTTTTTAGTTATTATCTATTTTAGTTGAAATTAAAATATACAAGTTATTTAGCCCATGTTTGGTTAGAATTGTAATATAAATTTTAATTTAAGTCAAATTTAATATTTAATTTTAATACATATTTTGTGGGATCCAAAGCTTTTCAAATATACATTTAATCAATTTTTATCAAAATTCACGAAAAACATGATATGAATCTCCACCCAACAGTAGCCATGTCAACGAGCCGAGC
>CAIGRP010030213.1:0-11389 GCA_903798385.1 Fraxinus cuspidata
ATGATTGATTCGGTTCCCAACATGATGATGGTGGTGATGGATTGCATGTTGATTGGTTGGTAGTGCGTAGTGGTCTAAGTCAGCTAGCCAGCGATAATCTGAGTCGACTAACAAGCACAAACTAAGATTTGCCTGTTGATTGCTTGGTAGTGCGTAGTGGTGGTGGTGTTTGGGGGTTTTTTTTGTTGGGTGGTAGTTATGGTTGTTGGGGCTGTGTTTGTGTCTATGTTGCTGGCAGTGGGACTGTGTTGGTGATGGTGGCACTATTAGGCTGTGTTGGTGGTCGCAAGTGACCGTGGTGGTGATATGTGATCAATTATTTGGTGTATGCGACCGACTATTTAGTTAATCTGTAACCAACTATCTGGCTATTTGTGACTAACTATTTGGTTATTTGTAACATAAAAATTCGATAATTTGTTATCAACTAAATTGAAGATATGTGTCCGATAAATAAATTATGACCTATATTTTTTTTTAATTTGTGGTCGATGAAATAAATTGTGACTTATCAAAAATTTTTATTGTGACCATAAATAATATGTGACCAATTAATTTGAAAATATGTGACGTTACCTGTAAGTACACATATGTGACTATTAATCGTATAATTGTAACCTTAATATATTTAATTAATAAAATATTTTAATTAATTAATTCATTTCTATTTGGTAGTGATTAAAATTAAAATTTAATCTAAATTAAAGTTAACAATCAATTTTAATCATATATTTTATGGATCCCACATATTTTAACCACATTTCAACAATTTTAATAAAAATTGATTAAAAATCTAATTTTAATCTCCGTAAAAAGGACTTAATACCTGAGTTTTGAATTTTGAAACTTAAATCTTGAAGTTGAATTGCATTATACTTAATGCCTGACTCGTAAATTTCTCTCTTTAAATTGTTTTGAGGGCCGTTTATATCTCGAGGCCCATGGCAATGGCCTAGTTTGCCTTGGGCCCTACCTGGATTGGCCAACTTTATTTGAAAGCTCTTTCAACTACACAAAACACTTCTAAAAAATTATCTAAACAAGTTCAAAAACAATTTTTTAATCTCAAAGTAGCTTGCTTTTGACTTTTTAAAAGTATTACCAAACAGACCCTATATCTATTCAACATTTTATATTTTTAGAAGTGTTTACAAATTGTTTAAATGGAAATAAATAAAAATAAGTGGTTGATAAGTATGTAGTACTCATGAATCTCTCGAAATGTATGAATAAAAAGTTGCTTGAGTGTTTATAACATAAGCCAAACATAAGGCTAAATCATGAATGTTTCCCCATGCACAGTCTCCTCCATGTACTTTATATATGCACGCAGCTACACATTTATTTCTTTTCAGAATGACTTTTATCAAAGAAAGAGATTCTGTTTCAATCTTTAGAAGATCAGGATATGGTCACTCTCCCATAAAGTTACTTACAACAAGGATGAGCAAATATCTTGCCCTGTCAGCTGGCCCATCTCGCCTGGACCCGAATAGCATTTTTATTTTCTAAATGAAGGCCCAGGAGGACTATAGGCCTGAACATCCAGGCCCAGAACAGCCCACTTAGAAGGATTCCGGGCCAGGTCCGGGTCCTAGACAAGATGACCAGCTCTTGGCCAGGACAGCATAACCCCACAGATGTTCATCCCATTCTACCAAATTCTGCTCATATAAGTTGCTCTTCACCATCAGTGATTGAGTATAGCTTTTCTTTTCATGTACTTCCGTTTCTTTTTTATATTATTGAAAGATTCAAAACCAAAAGAACACCTGAATAACTGGAAGTAAGTACAAATTTTCAACAATTCTAACCATACCATTGAAGCTTATGATTCATGAAAAACGAATAAATTGGTACACAATATTGGACGGTAGAATAAAACAAGTCTTTTACTTTCTTAATACTGTCCAGTCATGTCCAATATTACGTACCAACCTTCAATAATATGAAATAAAAGGAGAGCAATATACTGTGTAAACATAATGAGAAGATGATCATGAACAAAATAGAATTTAGAACCAAGAAACCAAAACTCCAAGATGCATTTGCAATTAGTACATAATTTATCAAAGTGTTCTTATTCTCATTACAATTCTGGTGAACACTCTGGACTAAATAAATAAACTCCATAAATAATATGATTTGAAACACATGTAAAAACATGTTTATACAGCAACAAGAGAAAAAAGGGAAGTCAAGTTGCCAACGATGAAAGTAAGAAGGGACTTTGCTTACAAATTTGGGCCCTGGAATCCGTGCGAACATGCGAAGTTACATTGCTCGGGTCTACATATTCTTCAATTTGCTCCTATTTTCCAGATTGAATTGATGTGCTTAACAAGTTGATCAGTAGAAATTCTTAAACACATACGAAGTAAAATGCAACAGATGACAACAATGTGATTGCTAGTATAAGCAAGGAGACGTCTGGGCGGGAACTGGCATTTGGTAGATATGGATATGCATCGGGAGGTGGCATGACACAGTTGTCACCATTGAAATAGATTCTACGAGGAAAGGCCCAGCCTTTCTCAAAAGTGAAAGTAGATTTGTCCTTTTGGAATAGAAGCTCCGACTGCACATTTCCTAGAGGGCCGGCATGCATGAGAAAATCGTTGTAAAATTTGATACCCCATAACATTGCAGTATCATCTGTTTAAACGGAAAAAAATAGTTAAATTGATGTTTATTCCCAATCTCTTTGTGAACTAGTGGATAACAAGAAGAAAAGGGTTATATACACAGGTGGTTATTAAACTTCTAGCGAAATTTCACGTAGTTCTTTAAATTCATTTTGTTTCAAGTTGGTAATTGAACTTCAATTGTGTTACAAATAGCTCACTCCATCCATATTTGTTAGATTGACTAATGGAAAAGGTAACGTGTGAGTCTTAGTTATCTCCCAGTTAGGCCAACTAGACCGTGCTGTCAGGTTTTCATTAGTCAAAATCAACTGAAATGGGCAGAATGATCAAATTGTAACAAAACTTTGCCGTTCAGTGATCAAGCGATCAACATCAAACGAAATGAAGTCTAGTGACGAATATGAAATTTTGCTAAAAGTTCAGTGATTATCAGTGTATTTTACCTGGGAAAAAACATTCTGCAAATTTAAATCCGACTTACTTATATCTTGATAAGGAGTTAATGACTTGTAGTAGAAGCTGAATGATTGAGTTAGATTGTCAAAATTAGGATGTTGCACGACCAAGTTCCACTGTGTATAATTCATCCTGTAATTGAAGTTTGTAATTGTAACCTTCACCCGCCAGTAGTCTTTGTAGTTTAATTTGACATGCCAGTGGACTCGAATGGGGCACATATGGCTGGTGCATTGCACTAGAGGTGCATAACTATTCTTCCCATCGTCTGAAACAACTGAAGCAAGGTGCGGCGTGTCGGGACTGCAATAAGCAAATGCATAAGCCACATAAAACGTAGACAAATAAAGCTAAAGAAGATTGAAAATTGAAAGGCTTACTTCACACAACTTGCCGGCTGAGTACCATTATTTTGGCATCCACAAGTGCATACTGGGCATGGAACAATAGTATCATTGTAGAAGGATGAGAGTGAGACACAGCAAGTAGGAGTTTTTTGGGCCAGAAACTGTGAATATGTGCACGTAACATTCCACGTCACTGCAATAGGAAAAGGTTGAGAAGGAATGCAAGGGTTTCGATGTGAAACAAAAATAAATAGTGATAAATTTTTGATACCTTATATGGTATTGGGATTGCAAAAATAGATTGTAGGCAAGAAAGAAAAGGTAGCAATTTTTAAATGAGAATATTTCCCATATTATTTATTTTAATTGACAAAAACATAAAGTTTTTGATTTAAACTATATCATTCTCGTACATACATTTTATAATAGTTGTAAGCTCATTAACTACTTAATTTTGCCGCCTCTGCCTTTGAAGATCACAAAATCAACAATATTTGCAACTATAGTGTTGAACCATTTCATTTAAAAGTTTAAGATAATAGAGAGGAGACAAGTTTATTTATTTATATTTGTCTTCGACTTGCCTCATCACATGCGGATTGGATTCATTTCTCATCAGAGGAATGACAAGTGGAATTTTCATAAACAGGAGAGCATACCATATTTAGCCACCCCTTTTAAATGTTTAAGCTGATAAAGAGAGGATGAATTCATTTATTTATATTTTATCTTACACAAATTGAGTCTCTAAATTTGTACTGAATAACTTACTCATTGCTTGTGTCCGTCTTCTCCCGTCTTGGGAAATAAACTTGGTAGGTTTCCCTACTTTTGCGGGTCCACAACTATAGCCCGGTCCTGGTGCTTTCAATGTGAAATTCTTCGGTACTCTAACAGTTTTATTGGTGGTTCCAGCTGCACCAACGCTAACCTGGAAAGAGCTTGCAGCATTGGATGGATCTTGCACCCATGAATTAATTACCCCTCCTTTGCAACAATTCGCAATCTGTTGGTTGTACGGAGTTCCAGGCAGTAGGTCGACAACCGTCGGATCTTTTTTACAGCAATGTGGAATGTTCCCTTTGTACCTCGAACAATCTCCTTGCTCTGTTGTTTGAGCACCCATCATGCTCCATATCACCTCCTTCTTTGCCCACGTCCATCCCAAAGTCCAACCTGGCGCTTGGATGTGACGATATTGTTGGAAGTTGTACATTGTCACCACAGCCTGACCATTTTTAGAATAAAATGCACTGGATTAGTGAATTGGACAACAAATAAAAGGAGACAAAGATTATAAAGTTTATAGGACTACAAATGGAATTGAAGAATGTTATGGAATAAACCATAATCCCTGACTCTAAGAGCAATAATAAACGAAAAAGAAATCAAAATCACACCCCTCTGTCCTTTCCCACTCACAGGGATATGGCTTGAATTCATCAGAAGATGTCCAAACTGACTGACCTAAACTATATTTCTGTCCGGGAGCTATCATAATATGGATACCCATGTCACTTGTCGTGGCAACCAAACATGGAAGAGAAGAAAATTTATTTCAATATGCACTTCAGAAAATGATAATATAGTTTTTTCGTGTATCAAAATTCGGAAAACTTGAACAGACAATGCAACAGTTGACAAATGGCAAGCTCAATTGGGATCATGGGATGATAAGGAAATATGCTCGAGCCTCAAAGAAGCTTAAAAGACAATGCATTTAGGGTACTAAAGTCAACACTTGATTCTCTGCCGAGTAAATTTATTCTCCTTTTGTATAAATAAAATGGAGTTGTAATGAGTGAATCGTAAGACGAACAGAATTTACTATAATACTTACAACATAGCCATCAGGAGTCCAAGTGATGATATCCCATTTAATTGTGATATTTCCATTAGGATCAAGCGCATCATAGGCCTCTGTAGAAAAAGACGGAAAAGTGCAGACAACAAAAACATCAGATATTTTATTCATTCAACCCATCTCCTTCCATGGGTTATAAACTTGAGAAATGAAATTGTGCTATGGCATATAGTTGAACTAGAAACTGAACTTTTTGCAAACAAGAAAAGACAATATCAAATTTATGCATCCTTGTGATGACATCCAAGGAATGTAAATGTAACCAAAGTGGGCGTTTCATGTGATGTGCCAATGGTTTAAGATATGGCATATTAAAGAAAGATTTGGTTATGAATTCAACAACTTGCTATTATGACATTGTAAATGATGATAAAAATATTATAATATGAAATGTATGAAAAACCTGAAAGAGAAAAAAAATATTACCAACAATTTCCAATTCTCATAGACATATATCCGATAATCATGAAGATTCCCCTTTTTTCACATAAATACCAATAATGTTATTGGTGTACACCATTAAATATTACTGGAGTGGACAATGATCAAGAATTCAACTTCTTTTTCTTCCTCAATCATGTTCACTACAGTCAAGTTTAGCATAAACATACCTTAAATATACCTTCTAACTACTACAAACCCCAAACAGAAAGAAATTTATCAGTAGCATTGACAATAGATTAAATCTAGAAACCAAAGAAAAATAAATAAATATATATATACATATGTAGCTCATACAGATTCATTTTGTTCAATAAGAGCAATCAAGGATTAATTTTGGAAAATAAGCTACTTCAATTTTCTTTAGCAAGAAGCAGATTACACTCAAGCTTAGTCTAGTTAAGTTCAGTCCAACCAATCCCAAGAAACACCTATGAAAGACTTTATGCACTTAGATTACTAAAAACAGTAAAAATATGAATCAAAGATCTGAAGTTGTTGATAATCAGATCAAGCCCATCTCCTCTAAAATTGAGTAAACCCACTATACAATGACAAGAAAAGCATTCAAATCAAGAAAATCGATAAAGAAAAAGGTAATACACACCTGATGAATTGAAGCTGAAGCAAGAAAGCAAGAAAAATAGGAAAATTGTTGGAGTTGTAATTATGCTCAAATATCTGAAACAGAGCTCCATTTCTTGATCTTCTGTAGATCTGCAACTAAACAGAAAGCGGTGGGGGAAGGTTGTTTATGAATGCCAAAGTGGACTTCAAATGGTCTTTAACAAGTAAAGTTTTAAATGTAAGATTCTTAAATGATATAACTATGTCTTTTCGACTATCATTATTTCAGTCCATTATGTAATACTAGTAGCAAAATCTATTTCATCAACTTTTCTTTTAGGTCCTTATTTATTTTCAACTACATCTTTATATAATAAAATATTTTACACATAAATTTAAAATTTATTCCTATTTTTAATCACATATTTACCTAAATATTACTGTTCAAAACATTATTTTTTCAAAATAACAATAGTCCAACACGCACTCCAACAGGGCTAAAATACAGCTTTGTAATAGTAATTGACACTGGGTTTTACTTTTATGAGATGAAAATGACACTCCAGCTAACACACTCCAATTTCTTTTATTATTATGTCAATTTTTTGTAGAATTATTTTTAAATTCGATTCTTTTTATTAATTTTCCGTGGTTCATTGCTATTTTAATTAAATTTTTTGAAGAGAAAAAAAAATAAAAATAAAAAATCAAACGCAAACCTTTGCCGACAATATATAAAAAAGGACATCTGCTTAGTGCTTACTGTCCTGAAGCTGCGGCAGAAATAGAATGGCGTGGCCCGTGGGATTTTGGCTTGACTATTGATTATTTTTTCCGAAAATTACTCTAATGGTCCTCAACCTATTACTCTACTAGTAAATTAGTCTCTTGACTTTAAAATATAGTAGATAATCCTCAAGATTTTATTACAATTGTTTCCCAGTTAGTCTCCACTTTACTGAAATTTACAAAATATGTGTTGGATCTTAATCTATCCTTGTATATTTATATTTATAAACTTAACCCATATTTGATGGTCATTATTTTTTAAAAATTGAGTTTTGAATAGTATTTTTTTTGAGAATTTATGATTAAGAAGTAGGAAAAACTTTTTAATTTACGTGCAAGATATTTTATTGTTTAAATGTCTGGCTGAAAATTAATAAGAAAATTAAAGAGCTTTATTTTAAAGAGAGACAAATATGAACTTAAGTTTTGCTTCATAACTTGGATTGATATCTAGAAATTTGATTGCGATATATTTTTACGAGAGTCACTTGACAATTTAATGAATATTTAGACTAATTTTGTCACTGAAGACATTCATGATCAATTATAATGTAACGTTGGGTTGTGATTTGCTCCTTCCAAAAGTTAGAAACCAACTTACTATTGAGGTGATAGACTAAGGACCAATGGTGCAAAGTGTTTCTTTTCTTTTTCATTTGATTTAAATATCTCTAAGCACCACGTTATGTTTTAATAATAGTTTATTACTCGTTAGCTCTGTCGGTGACTCGGTGCATAGGAATTCCGCGTCAGGGACAATTGCAATAGTTTGGTGTGGGATCCACTATTTGCTTTTTTTTTCAAATGTACCATTTACTAAGGATCCGTTTGATAGTAAAGCTAGAATTTGAGTAAAAAGAAAATGAATTATAGGGAATTGAATTGCCTAAAATTTATTTTAGTGTGAATTGTAATTAATTGTGTTAGATTGATATAATTTTCCATCTGAAAAATATTGAAAGTTTGGTTTCCTTTTGGCTTCGTTTTTCATGAAAATTGTCCATTAAAGTGATTTTTTACCATTGGGTCTAGAATTTGTTCCAATTATTTAAAAAAGAAAAATTAAAAATCATACCGAATACCATTCGGTTGGCCTTGTTTTGCATGAAAATTGTCAATAAAAACGATAATTTTTTTATTACTATTGTGTCTAGAATTTTTTTCCAATTGCCAAATTAAAAAAAAAAGGTGGAAAATCAATTACCACTAAAACCAAAAGAAAATGAATTCCTTGAAAACCAAGAAAATAGACGCGTGAAATGAGAAGGTGGAAAACGATTTCCGGGGATATTTTCACCATTAATTATACATTTAATTGCGCAAACGATAGCTTATACCCATTTTCATCCAATTTCTTAATAAAAATTGAAAAATGATGAATATATCTTCCTATTTAAATAAATAAAAAATAAAAAATTAATTGCAATCATAGTCCCATTTTTTTAAAAAAAGTACAAACAAGTCCCGAATAAAAAAATTAAAAATTAAAAAAATAATTTTCTTTATTTTTCTTTTTTTATTTAAATAGGAGGGGTATATTCATTATTTCATAGCTTTTATTGAGAAATTTGATGAAAATAGATAGAAAATATGGTTCGTGCAATTTTTCTCAAAAATTCATTCTTTCAAAACTCATTTTCAACTACACATTTTTCAATAAAATAATATTATACATAAGTCCAAAAATTTTCTTTATGTTTTAACCATATATTTTTAATCACATCATATCATAAAATGCATTCTCTTCTAAAACTGCACATCAAACACCCCATAAATTTATATATGGACGTTTTTCACAATAATAGTAAAAGATATGGACATTATGTGCAAATTACCCTTTTAATAATTTATTTGAGACTCGTTTAAACTTTTTTTAAAAATTTGGGACTACGATTGCAATTATTATTTTCTTTTTATTTTATTTAAATAGAATAATATATTTTTCATTTCACGACTTTTAATTGAGAAAATTGATGAAAATGATCTTTTGGACAATGGAATGTCGAAATAAAGTGAAAATGTCAAAAAATGAAAGGTAATGACGTTTTTCACAATGATAGTGAACGGTAAGGACATTATGTATTAATTACTCTTTTTTTTTCAAACTTTAACATTAGTATTTTAATATCATTTTATAAGAATCTCCAATAAACTCTTTCAACATAAGATATCATCTATTTTAAAGAGTCAATTTTTAAAATTATATTTCAAAAGTCTCTTTATTTTAACATTTTAATTTAAAGAGTGAGTTTGACTCCTCAAAATTAGAGAGTCGAGCATACTTTCTATAATTAAATGTATTTAAAGTAGTTCAATGTTCAATGGAGGAAAATAATATAATAATTTGGAGAGAAGTTAGTAAAAATAAAAAAAATAGTGAAAAATAATAAATATTTTTTTGAGTAATAAAATTAAATGTTATATATAAAGAGTTTGTTGGAGTACTTAAAATTTTTATTCTTTAAATTTATAAATACTCTCTAAATTGTAGAATGAGTTCTTAAAAAATAAAGAGTATATTGGAAATGTTCTAAGTGATACTAAGTGTCATTAAATTAAAAGTACAATTAAACTAATTTATAATTTTATCATTAATTGAATTTATTTCTTAATAACTCATAGACTGGTGATCTGCGTTATTCCTTTATCTAAACGTTTTTATATGTGTCACTCATAGTTGCAAAACAAGGATAAATGAACAATTTTGTCTAGTTGACGATCAATTGACTAGAAAAAAATTTAATTGATCATCAATTTTAAAAGGATAAATTTAAAAAAAATCAAATATTAACAATTAAAATAATTAAATTAAAAAGAAATGAGGAAACCTACCCCATGCACCACCATCTCATTCCGTCTTCTTCTCCATTTTGGTTGGAAAACGTCATCAACCCCGCCGTTATTGAGAGAGACGTTTTCCATAGAAACTAGGAAATCATTTATTCTGAAGACCCCTAAAATAGCCCTACAATGTATTGAAAAGAAAAATCTAAAACACACAATTAAGAATCAAGAATTAAAATCAAGAATCAAGAAGAAAGTTATGAGCAATTAAATTGAAAAATAAGAAATCAAGATTTAAATATCAAAATTCAAGATTCATTATTCAAGATACAAATCAATGGATCAAGGCATGTTCCGCATCTTGGTGATTTAACATGGAGATCTTGACAATTATGTAAAGCTTATAAAGTTTAAAGTTCATGAAAATTTTTAACAAGTGGTATCAAAGACAATCCATGTTAAAACATTTAGAGTAAATGAAGAATTTCTGGTTTGAAATTCATAATAGGTTTTCTAAAAAATTTGGGATGTGAATTTCAAACCCTAGATTTCAAAATATTATTTTTCGGTAAATTTTCCGGCATTACAGCATCGCCGCAGAGCTGCAGCGCCCAAACGCAACGCTGCGATGGGATGAAGGCAGTGCCTCCAGCATCTAGCACTGGGCGCTCCTACGCCCGAATTCTGTTGGGTACGCATACCGCCCAGATTGTGGGTGCTGCGGCGCCTGTTTACTATTTCATATTTTTTGTTTTAAGTTCAAAACAAATTAAAAATAAAATAAAAAGAATTAAATTAACAATTATAATTCAAATTTTGGTATTAAAATAAATTTCTTTTGGATTACTGATTTTCTTAAATAAATTAATTAAAAAAACATGTTAGTTCTATGAGTATTTTTATAAAAACCTTTCATTTGCTCCTCTTCTATGGAAGTTTGATTTTTCCAAAATGTATCCTTATTTTTTTGCCTAACCTCTATTGTTTAGATTAATTTATTTAAAATATTAGAAAGGTTGTGCGTTTGTCATTTGTGCGGATATTCACCGGCCCAAAGGAAGGTAAATATTTGACTGAATTATATGCACAACTGTGGTAATAAATAAATCGGTTGAAAGATAAGTTTATTGTTTGACATAGTTTATTATCAATATTTGATTACTACACCAAGAGTACCACTTATAAGTTGATATTTATGTCCAAAAACTAAATATCAATGTTGTGATTCTAAAGTGAACATATTTCTTTGGTTTTGTTCTCTATTAAGTTAACTCTTTTACTNATTGTTTGACATAGTTTATTATCAATATTTGATTACTACACCAAGAGTACCACTTATAAGTTGATATTTATGTCCAAAAACTAAATATCAATGTTGTGATTCTAAAGTGAACATATTTCTTTGGTTTTGTTCTCTATTAAGTTAACTCTTTTACTTCTAAAATATCTGCAAACATCAACTCTATTCTCATGCTAAATGGAACCAACTTTAA
>CAIGRP010030228.1:0-29092 GCA_903798385.1 Fraxinus cuspidata
TCGCCAATTAGCCAGTCACTGCCACCGCTTCTAGAGTTTCTAGACCAACTGTTTTCGTTTCTTCTGCCACGACCACCTCGCCTAAAGTTATCTTCGCCATCATCCCTGTCCAACCAATCCCGAGAAGATCTAGTACCCCTCTGGTCTTTTGAATCTCTTCCTGAGCGTCTATCAGTGTTTGAAAACCGACCATAGTAATCACTTGGAGGTCCATCATCTTGCAAAGCAGGCAACTGTGAAATAAAAGACACGTGAAAAGATGACAAATGGATGTTAAAAGTTGATGCACATTAAAATTTTGTGGCTGAGAGACAAAAAAATAAGATTACAGTAGGGTATTATACTGAGAACCTGTGAGCCAAATCATACTTACCTTGGCGATTTTGGTAATAGTGTTCCCAGGAGGTAGCTCCTTATTCAGCAACTCTTTTGCAATCTCTTCTGGAAGATCAAAAACTGCTCCTTGAAGCTGACAGAAGAATGGCCAACATTTATTAAGACACGAATTCTTGATATTGATGCAGTAAAGGGGGAGAAAGAAAACTTGGTAACAGTCGAACACAAACCTTTTCATCTGCAATAATATGTATTTTTCCTACTTCATCAGCAGCAGCAGAATAAACATCAGAGAGAAATCCAGTGACAGATCTAGCAGATAGGTATCCTCGAGAATAACCAGTTTCACGTGTCAATTGTAATGTAACTAATCCCTACAATGCAAACAAACAGTTCAAATTCAGACTAAGCACAAGCTCACAAAGCAGAAAATCGTATTGAAGAACACATTATTGATTTGTGCAGTACACAACATAGTAGCTCAGACAAAAAAATCCATCTTTAGCAAAAGCGTAGGTTCACAATTAACCCGAGATGGAAAGTATCAACACAAATAGCTTCACAAAGGAAAATAAAGTCTCCTGTCATGGAAAGTAATTGAGCTTGCAAATCAGTCAAAACTTAAGTAGGACAATAGCAATCTGTACTTTCAAAAAAGAACTAGTCAAAACAGTTGTATTAATTTTAAATACTTATTTTAGGAGTTATGCCAACAAAGTTACAAAAGCTATCTCTTCATGTACCTGTTCATGACTAATAAGAGAACGAGATGATGGGGGCTGAGAAAATCCACTCAAAGTTGCTAGAGCAGCAGCAAGAACATTTAGTCCTTCTTTTTCCATCAGCTTTTGTGCAGTTGGGGTGAAGTACTCAACAGACTCAGGATGAACCCCACTGAGGGTAGCCACAACTTGCTCAGCTGATGATACCAAAACCTCTTGAACAGATGGCGGAGTAATAAATTCAAACTTGCACCCGACATCACGCTCAAGAGATTTGACAGTCCGCCTTTGGCTGCTCGTGAACATCAAAACAGCTGTCCCTTCTTTTCCTGCACGTCCTGTCCGACCAGAACGATGCACAAAGGTCTCTGGATCATTCGGAAGCTCATAGTGGATAATCTGGATGGCAGAGAGAAGCGTTTAATTCAAGTGAGCAGTCAAATATATAGCCATATAAATACTTACTATGCAATGTTCTTCTAACTACAGCCAAGTAACACGCTAAAGCTGCTAAACCCGATATCGGAAACCATAAACATGGGATTAAACAAGAGCAGCACATTAGGAAAAAAATAAATTCCAGTAAGATAGCAATATATGTCAAATAGACCCACATAACAATTGAAAAAATCAGAAAACTACAAAATACCGCTTCATCTGAAGCAGCAGATACAGCATATTGAAGGCAGTGAATTTTAGGCTATAAAACACTTAAGTTGACCAGCCCACTCAAAATAATCTATATGACTCAAAGGGTCCCACGGACATTAGAGGAACAGAGACCCAAATTTCGCTTCATCTCAAACAGGAAAAAAACCACACGCTACAGCCAGCAATATTTTTGAAGAATGACAGTTTGTAAGATTTACGAGTCCGTGCAAATAATCAGTTTTATTCAAAAGGGTATAAAGTTATTTTATGGAATAGAAACCTAGATGAAAGGATGTGAGCTCAAACCAACAAATTTGAAACTAAAGGCTTGTCAATACCTCCAATAATATATGGCTGAACATACGCAGGAGACAAATGAAACTGTTGGCAATTCCACAGTGATGCAGATCATTTCAGTGAGGAATAGTGCCATAAAATTGCACCATCCCCTAGGAGCACACTATCTCCAATGTTGTAACTATAGAAGTGAAGATGATCCTTCATAACAATTCGCAGGAACCAGGAACCCAAAATTTTCTATCAAAGCCTTTGAAATTACTATTACTCGACAAACACTACTTTTAAGTTATTGATGTAAAGGCTCATCCTGACAACCAGCAGTGCATCGAACGAAGTAACTTCGATAGTTTATATCTGAAATTACCCTATCACTGATTTCATTGAAGCGATCTTATTCATCCTTATCACCAAATAGATCAATGTAGCTTTAGTTATTCCAAATACCAACTAAAACCAAATAGAACAAGTGAACGATAATAACCTTAGAGGCACCCACTCCCAGTCCCCCATATCCATGTTATGTTGCCTAGCTTGGTGACATTTCATTTGAGAAAAAAAAATTATCTTCTGCTCATATAATTATAACTTGAGATCCGCACGAGAAATAAATTGAAAAGAATAGAAGCAAAAAATTAGAAACACCGAAATATCAGTGTAACATTCCAGAGTCTATGGTAGCGCATACTATGAAAATGAGCATCAAATTTTGGGTGGGCAACAAAGAATAGGTTGAAGTTATGACGCAATTTGCTACTACTTTTATGCTTTTATCAAGGAAAAAGTAATTACTCAGTTTCTGATTTGTCTTCAGATTACTCCCCTGTTTCAGCATCACCCAGTGGTACGCAATACTATGGTAACATGCCAAAGTCTATGGTAGCGCATACTATGAAAATGTGTATCAAATTTTGGGTGGGAAACAAAGAATAGGTTGAAGTTATGAAATTTGCTTCAACTTTTATTATCATGGAAAGCGTAATTACTCAATTTCTGATTTCTCTTCAGATTACTCCCCTGTTTCAGCATCATCCAGTGGTATGCAATACCTACTAATCTACTATATGTAAATATTAAAGATGCAGCAAGTATTCGCAAATAGATCATTCAATTTTTGTGAACTTACTAAATCAACGTTGGGGATATCAAGCCCGCGAGCAGCAACATCAGTGGCAACCAGAACTGTGAATTTTCCTTGCCTAAAACCATTTAGAGTTCTTTCCCTCTGGTGTTGAGAAATGTCACCGTGGAGTGCCTCTGAAGCAATGCTATTCGTTAATGCCATTGAAACTTCATCCGCATCTCGTTTAGTACGTGTGAAAACAATGGCCTTTCCACCCTTTGCATAAACCTGGAAAGACAATTTAAAAGTTAAGAAGTTATATAGACAGTCTACAAGTCTCTGGTACAACTCAAATAAAACGTAAAGTGCATGAATAATAGAAATGCCCCTAACTCATACCGTCACAAGATCACTGAGGATAGTCCGCTTAGATGATACAGTGGTTGATATGGCATACAACTTGATCCCTTCTGCCAACTTTTCTTCTTGATCACCAACCTATCAACCAAGAAGGAAAGAATCAAATGAAGGATGACTGGACGAGTATCGCTATTAACTTACTCATTTTGTTGTGTTCAAAAGATTATATGAAGAAAGTTCCATAACCTTCTTAAGAAGAAAACTAATACAACCAAGATGACTACAAACAACTAATAAAGGTGGTGGAAAAATGCAGAACAGACCATCAACTGATAATTTGATATAATATGATTAAACTAATATCACATTCTAATCAAGCAATATCTAGAAGCATTTATCTAACGAAGAATTAAACTTGCCAAATCTATGGTCATAGGATTGTCCAAATACTTCCTGGCTAGTTTCTTCACCCAGCCAGGCATCGTAGCAGAAAAAAGCATGCTCTGCCTCTCTGATGGAAGCTTTTGCAGAATGACCTCCACATCTTCCTCAAATCCAACAGCAAGCATTTGATCTGCTTCATCAAGGACCAAGTATTGAACTTCCCCTAGTTTCAGGCTGTTATTGTTGATCAGGTCAATAATTCTACCAGGAGTCCCAACCACAATATCGACTCCACGGGAAAGTGTGTTCTCCTGCGTTAAGTATGAAACCCCTCCATAGATGCAAACAGTGTTCAAATATGGTGCAGACTCTTGAAATTCCTTCTCCACTTGCTTAGCCAACTCCCTGGTAGGTGCGAGGACCAAAGCTCTGGGAAGTCTTCCTCTCCTGCAGACAGAAAAGAAACATTATTGAATTCATAAAACTAAGAAATAATAGTGCTTTATGTATTATGGCATGAGATGTACCTCAAAGAACCTCTTTCTTGTTCATTTTGGCTGAGTCCTTTAATTATTGGAATGCCAAATGCCAATGTTTTTCCAGTCCCAGTCTTTGCACGAGCAATTATATCGCGACCTTCCAACGCTGGCACTAACACAGCTCTCTACACAAGCAAGAGGTACTAAAAATTGTCAGGCGCCACATAATTTTAGTAGTCAAAAACTTCAGAGTGAATGAATGTCGATTGTTGTTCAAGATAGTCATTACAACGATAATAATATTCTAAGCACATCAACTACATCATTTCATTTGATAAAGCAGTGTGAACAACTAAAAGTAAAATCAAAATGCTTTCAGCTTTCCATACGGAAATACAGTTCATTGGATAATTCTTCTGTGAATTAGCAGTTGATGTCCTGTTAGTAATACACTCAAAGGCAAAATGGCAACATCTTAGCAATACAACTAGTTGGAAAATTGGTGGCCAACACTTCTTCACTGGTGTAGAAGCGAAGGCAAATGGCATCACATGATAGACATTGCTAGAACACGAGCACTTGCAATATGGCAGAAATTAAACACGGTTCAATCCCACGCCCAGTCAATGCACATGAAAAACTGAGCTCAGCATTTTCTTTCTGGGTGATGCTACACGTACACAATGGTGTACATAATACATCCCCCTCGCATGCAAGGGGGCCACGTATGATTTATTATACGCGACCAAACCCTTGTGTACACCCTAGTGTACAAGTATCATTTCCGTTTCTTTTTCCTTTTCTTTTCTTTCATGTACTCCTTACAAATGTACACACCAAGCAAAATAACTAGAATAAGCGGATGCATCTCCATAGTTTGTACATTTTCTTATATTTGTTTTGGAGCTACAAGCCCAAAAAAAGGCCATTTTTAAGTTATTCTGAGCTTTCCATTTTCGATATTGCGAGCGAACACGACTGCTTGGAAAGAAACTGAATAATAATAGGTTCCATGCATCAAACTATCCCTAACAATACACAAAATACAAGTAAAAAACTCAACTTGGACTTACTTGAATAGGGAAAAGCTGGGCAATCCCGCGTTTCTGAAGCGACTCGACGAGTCGTTGAGGCAAACCAAGTTTCGCAACGTCGAGTTCGTTCTTATCTACTCCGGCATCACTCTCACCTACCTCACCTTCAGAATCTTCGTATTCGCTCTCGCTAACATCGAGAATGCTTTTCCCAAACCCCCCAAGACCCTTGAACGCCTCCTCGCTCAGAACCGAAGAATTACTATTCACCACAGCTAAGGGTACAAGAGAATTGGAATTCAAATTGGAAGAGCTCGACTTGAGGCCGCGAAAATGCGCCGCAATGGAGGCTGAAGAAAAGGCTCTGAAATGGCGGGATAAGGGGAGAATTGATATATATTGCCTTGA
This sequence comes from Fraxinus cuspidata, assembly GCA_903798385.1. Classification (NCBI taxonomy): domain Eukaryota; kingdom Viridiplantae; phylum Streptophyta; class Magnoliopsida; order Lamiales; family Oleaceae; genus Fraxinus; species Fraxinus cuspidata. Next base: position 5,735 of record CAIGRP010030228.1, read on the forward strand.
ATATTGGTTGAGGGATGGATTAGTTTGGTATACGGAGGAGACTCCAATTGTAGATGGAGAGCAAGCCATGGTTGGGAGCTGAGGAAGGGGAAAGAGAGAGAGGAGAGAAAGGAGGTGATAAGGGTGGGGTTTATGGTGTATGGTAGCATAAATTTCTACCTTGCTTTATATTTGGGGTTTTGGGGAAAAAATGTGTCAATTGGATAATTTTTGGACAGTAGAGACTATATATCAATTATGCTACAAACACGGTGGTTGACGTAATATTTAACGTAAAGTCATGTGACAATTTATCGTTGAATTGTTTAAAATACAATCGATTTTTCATCAAATCACCCAACACATATTCTATCGTACATTTTCCGGCACACAAGCATTATTCAGACAATATACTAGCATGCCTCTTTCTTGCAGTGGGATTCGATAGTAGGATTAGGAAACAAACTTGAAGAGAGTTAGCACTAAATTATGATGATGAGAAAATTGACAGAGTGATAGGACAAATTTAGATAGTCTTTTTCGCGTGAGTATCAATTTACTAGTATGCATCTTTCTCTCGGTGGGATTCGATCATAGGATTAGGAAACCAACATGAAGAGAAAGTTAGCACTAGATTATGATGATGAGAAAATTGACGGACTGATTTAGATAGCCTTTTTTCGTGTGAGTATCAATTTACTAGTATGCCTCTTTCTTGCGGTGGGATTTGATCGTAGGATTAGGAAACCAACTTGTACAGAAAGTTAACACTAGATTATGAAGGTGAAAGTGATGATGAGAAAATTGACGAAGTGATAATCGTGTGAGTATCCGATAAAATCTCCCTCGATCAGGGATTAAAATGCCAAAATTCTCCTTCATGAAAAAAGAAAACCAACTCAGGGAGAAAGCTATCACCATTCACTAGATGGTGAATATGAGAGCGGTAGTGAGAAAATTGACGAAGTGACGAACGGACGTACGTAGTCTTTTTGTGTGAGTTTCGAAGATAAAGTATATATGATTACAATCATGCTACATGTACATCATTTTTCACATTGTATCACGTGGTAACACACCATTGGACGGTTTAAAAAAACACAATTTACCACCCACAAACTTTTGAACTCCAATGAGATGTAAACAGTGATGTCAACATGACAACCTACATTTAGCATTATCCATATCATTATTGTATACTTTTTCAGTATATAGTACAGTTCAATTTTTACTTTTGACTTTTTTTTTAAAATCGAAATAACTACCCTAACTAATAAGAAATCTCATCTTCACATTGATATGTTTGCTAGAAAAGGACCCGTTGACATGACTTTTGAAAAATGAAAAGGAACTTTTAACGTCCAAAAGTTACTTTTGGATCTATTTAACTAATTTTATAAAAATATTTATAGTTAGAAGAGTTTTTAGAGAAAGTTGGTCCATTGTGACTTTCTCTTAAATCCCCTATGTAATAGAATACTCTTTTAATAATTAGTTTCCAAACAAATATTAAGATAGTTTCCTCTACAAGCTGGAAAGTAAGAGCTATGCCAACTGGTCTAAAGTAGTTTTCATAGATCAAACCAACTTCTTCGATTGTATTTAAGTTTATACCCCATTAAGTGTTGCTACATTGAACGTGACATATTAAGTTCTCAACGTGTACGTTTTATTCTCATTCATATTATCGAATGATAAATACTCACAATACACAGTACGATTTCCAAAAATGATCTCTAACAAGTTTTTTATTGGTTACGATTTAAAAGTCCTTCAATTACCTATTTTTCTAAGGGCTTGAGTTTCGAGGTACCAGTTACGAGAGTTTTTAAAGTATTAATTTTGAGCATTTATGAGCGAACCGATTTTTATTAGTTTTAAAAGTGATTTTTAAATATTCTTTTTGCTTTTCGTTTGGTCTTTTTGGGTGAACTTAGATCCAAATTTTTCTATGTCAAGGACTTAGAGAACTTGATGATTGCATACGTAAAAAAGTACTGTAGCACATAAACCATGAAGTGTCTTCTCATGATTCATCAATCATACGGATGAATCATTTAAAAGAACTTTTGAATGAACGTGTATCATTTTTTCATATGGGGTGCTCTCTATCCTCCTAAAAAGGTCATGTCAAATTGTGATATGATTGAGAGGACACCTCTTTTAGTGATGAGTAGGATCATGACAGGGAACACTCTCTTTGCACCCCACGTATGGCTTCTACCGTGATGTTCGGTGAAAGCCTTTTGCTTCGGGAAGTTTAAAAGAGAAGAAAACTCCTCTGAATTCGACAATACTTACGAAATACAATTGAAAATCCCAAAAAGGAAAGTCGGCTCGAAATATTTAATCTTTAGGTGCATTTTCCTCTTGAACCAATCCAATCTATGCTTTAGAGTTTATCGTCTACCAGTTCTAAAAGTTTTTTAAAATAATATAATTACATATACGCTCCTTAGTAAATTTGTTAGTTTATAATTTTTGTATAAAAATATTTACTCATGGTAATATTTTACATATAGGTTAAATGTTTAATATCCAACTTAAATAACTAAAGTTAAATATTTAATTAAAATATTAAGTTAGTATTTTTTTATAAGTAAACTTAAAGTTATAAGTTGATTTTGCACTTTTAAATAAATTTTAAGTGATTTTTTACTTATAAGTAACATTTTATATTTTACAAGTGAATTTTTTTATTAGTAGTATTTTTATTTATGAACAAATTTTTCTACATAAAAGTGATTTTTATCTTATAACTAACATTCTACTTGTAAGTAATTTTATACTTATAATGTAATTTTTTTGCATTTAAAGGAATATTTTATTTATAAATTAGTTTTTGAACAAAATATGTTGGTTGAGAATAATTATTTATAGAATGTAAAATTAGAATATAATATGAGAAAATGTCAAAACACGTCAATTCGATGAGTTCGGAGAACTGATCAAAATTACACTACGTCGATTTTGGATATTTATAAACCGCTCAAAATTGGTGCCCAAACAAATCAACAAGCACAAAATCGGCGAAAGAAAACTCCGAAGCATGCCCTAAAGATTGGAGAAGCTGTTGCCAAATTTCGAAGGTTAGAAACCTTGATCAAAATCTAACAAGGACTTTGTTTTCTTTGAATCCTGGGGACGGGTTTATTTCCTTCACAGTCACTAAACTTCATGCAAAAATCAGAATTGAGTAATTTGTTTAAATGGAATACTGAATTTCAATTTAGCCCCGGTTTGAGCTACATTATTTTCTTCATTCTCATTTTTCTACTTATTTTTAATCACACATTTTTTAATAAAATAACATTTTTCATCTCGTCAATAACTTTTCATTTTTTTTTCAACGCCATATTCTCCATCACATAAAAAAATGCATTATTGGGTTGATAATGTGCAACAATCAGGGGCTTAGTTTCATATTTTTACATTTCATGCCAAACTGAAAAATAAAAATAAAAAATTTCTTGGTTGACAATCACATCGCAAGTCGTAATCAACCTTCCATAATTGTTGCGTGATATCCTTGAAAATAAGCAATATTTAGATAAAAAATTTAAAAAAACTTATTTTTTATTTCGACAATTTTACGATACTGTATTGTGTTATGTTGTATGTCGCTCAACAATTATGTATAAGATGAGTTATGACTATCAATAAGAGGACGACACGTGATAGATCTAAATCGAAATTCAACGATTTATTATGAAACAAATTGAAATTTAAAGAAGATTCAATTGAGATTTCACCGAAAATTCAACAATCGTAGATGAAATTCAGCATCAAGAGACATTAGGTCCCAATCGATAGAAATTAAAATCAAAGTTAACAACTAATTTTAACTACGTATTCTATGGGCACCATAATTCTTCAACTACACGTTCCATCAACTTTTATCAAATTCTATTAAAAATTCGATTTTAATCTTCACCAAACATGCTAAAATTAGCCTGATTTACCGTAATTGAAATTTTGAATACAACTGTTGAAACTGTTTTAACTGGATCTGCGTCATTGTTAAAATCAACAATTTTTAGAGAATGTTTGGCTTAGCTTAAAAGCATGGTTACTTTTGAGCACCACTGACCCAAAAATCCGCCTTCTGCAGAAGAAGCAAAGCAGCAATGTCAAACACGTGTAAAAATTCGACAAAATTTTACTTCTTAAAAGAATTAAAAGAGAGTGTGAAACACAATCGATTATATCTAAATTAATTAATTGATTGCTGCAAGAACCAAAAACCGCCATTATTGCCAGTCTGTCCTAGTTCTCCAGCACGCAATTTCCCACTGCCCAATATCATAATGGTATATACCATTCATCAACAGCAGAGCAGATCTGTTAATTTGTAACCCTTTGCAATCCATATGCATTTCTTCTTTCCAAGCGGAACTGTATATTTATTATCGGGCTATTAGCACTCAAATTTATTCACTTCAATTTCATCGATTAGGTGAGCAGCACTGTTCCGAACATTTAGTTTCGTATATGTACTGCATAGATAGGTTAATATTCTACGTACCCATTTGATAATTCTTTATATATTTTCCGAGTTTCCGAGAAATTTTGGGAAAGATTTTTCGCTCAACAACTCCGGACTACTATCAATTGAAACACGTACTTACTTTAATGTTTCATCTTCTCTCTCTTTTTTTTTTTGGTTGCAAATTTTGATGGATGATTTTTGTTGTTCAGGTTTCCAGAGAAGGGCATTTTCTGGTGAATGATCTGCAGTCGATGTGCCGCAAATGGGGCCTATATTCTACATACTCATCGCATTGCCTTGTACAATATGCGCAATTGCTTTGGCAATACTCCACATTTACAGGCATCTTTTGAATTATACGGAGCCAACGTATCAGCGATACATTGTTCGCATTATCTTTATGGTTCCTGTGAGTATTTCACTACCCTCCAGTGGACTTTTTTCATTAGTTATCGCATTGTCTTGCTTATTCATTTATGAAAGTTTCAAGAACATTAGAACGTTCTACTGGGAGGAATGGATTGCTCTGTTGCAACATTTATCAGTAGCGTATTGTATTAAGGTGTGGGTTTAGCAATTTTTAAGAATGACTCTATTCAGGTTTCCTTGGGGCATTGTATTGGACTGTTCTACTAATTTTAAGTCTACATGGAAGTAAAGCTTTGATTTGTTCAATGCATCTATTAATTATAGTTTACTCTTTTACTGGTAGACTTGGAAGCGACGTGGTAGGGGAACTAGAATAAACTTGCAATTTATGTGAAGCACAAGTGGAATTGTGATTGTCATAATAGTTTTAGTGTGAGTTACTAGTAGGAGACAATTCTGACTTTGTGTTATTTGCAAGATATGCTTTCTCCACTTAAATTCCTTGTTTTGGTTGACAACATTTGCATTTTACCCTGTCATTTGAAATCACAAGCTTTTGAAAAGATTCCCATAATACTTCAAAGGTTCCTTTGACCTAGTGGTTCATGGTCAAAAACCACTACAATTAGAAGGGATATTTAAAAATAAAATAAAATGAAACTTCCTAAACTACTTTTTCTTGAAGCAAAAATTCCACTAGAGATATTTTACACCACGTAGCCTAATAAAGACTTTTCATCGTTAGTGCACCCAAACCCGAACATTGGTCGTGTAACGTGTAGACTGCTACTTCCTCTCTCTAGTGGGCCTGAGGATAGGGGGAGATAGTTGGTTCAGTTAAGTTAGGCATATATGTTACCTGTTAGTTTCATTAGGAACTGACTTTAGCTATATTTGCCATATATTGTATCTTTCATTTCTGGATTTCATTCACGCAAAGCTGCTTCCCTGGGTTTCTATTGTCCCCTAATATGCTTCTTTGTTTCCTCTCATGGTTTCCATTTTCCCATTAAGCATATATAACGGAATAATGTTATCCTTATTGAATGGATTTGTACCTTTTCTGTTCTATAATTTTTATATATCTATTTAAGCATATACTTATTCTTGTAGAGTTAAGACCATAATTCACTAAATAGGTTGTACTAAATGTTCATTTCAGATGAATCATCCCTGTTTTGCATAAACTAATTCTGACAATCATGAAATTGGTTCTCTTGACAGGTTTATGCGCTAATGTCTTTCTTGTCCCTTGTCCTCAATAAGAGAGCAATCTACTTCAATTCAATCAGAGAAGTGTAAGCATGGATACATGTTAAATTTTTTGTTTAACTGTTTTGTATGACAATTAATAAATGCTCCATGTTTTTTTTTCTTTTTTGGTATTGTCACACTTACTCATTGCCGTAAATATCATTGTATGATCTCAGTTGTTAAAAGTGTGGATTATAGTGATGGTATTTTTGTATCTGTTAATACTTTGTAAACAATGAGGACAAACTAAGCCTTATTCATTATAAGTTTGGGGGTTAGCTACATGAATCCTTTTTTGCCAAACATTTAAAATATTGGAGATAGAGATTTGGGTTATGACGCTCCATCCGTGGCACGCAGAACTGCAGAGATGGACGGCGGCTAGAGGAAGTTGGGGACAAGGAGGCAGGTTGCTTCAAACACAGAGAGCAACTGATATAGGTAATAGTGGAAAAGGATATGATGAGAGCCAAATAAATGATACGTGGCGCTTTAGAAAAGAAAAAAAGGTTCAAAGGACTGGTAGTGGAACAGTTTCATTTTAAATTTAAAGAACAAGCCCTTGAAAAGGTTCGATTGGGTCTGTGAATGAGACGAGGGGTTCAGGCAACTGGCAAAAAGAGTCCCAGTTACAATTGTTTTCAGATTTGACATCCCTGGATTCAGAGATTTGGCTCAAGTGAATCAAATAATTCTGATGGAGATGGAGTTCATTTTAGGAGGCCCATTTACAAATGGCCGGCAAGCTGGTTAGGGAATTGCGCTGTATGGAGATTGGAGGGCATTCTAATCTTGTTGGTTACTGGGCTGTTAAAGAGTGCTTCTGATGGAGTTTATTTTAGAGATATGGTGGGGGTGTGATTTTTTTAATATGTTGAAGTGATAGCAGTCCCTCAAAACTTGTGGGGGCTGATCATATGAGCTTCACTACAGAACATAGCTCAGGTCTTCAATTTCATGTTGGTAATTACAAATTGGTGGAATTTGGTCATTTATTAGGGGTCTCGTTGAGGAGAGAACTCTCAAATTTCTGCAATATATAGAGAACAGTGGTAAGGGTGTTGGAGGAGGAGAGTAGATCCCCGCATAGAAGCTTGGCATCTAGACACTAGAGGGACTCGAAGAAGTTGGTCCCTTCTGTGAGCCATGAGGGTTATAAATAGTACTAGAAGAGAACAAGGGGAGAAGGTGCATTTTTTGGGTCTCCATATTAATTTCAAGTTTTTATCCTGGTATGCACGGGCTCTCAATGACATTCTCTAGAGTGGGGGTATAAAAAAGGTTGTGAGGGAATGCAAACCTACTGTAGCTTGTATTCAGAGTAAAAATGGATTGTGAATTATATGCGGTATCAGAGGGGTGTAGGGTTTGACTTTTTGTCTTCTAGACAAGCCGTGACAGATATTCTGTTGACTCATATTCTGTTAATGTGGGATGGACAGGTTATTTTTTGTCTGGTCAATTTTCCTGCTACCATTTAGAAATTGATTCTCTCATGTGTTTGTGGATGTCAATCAGAAGGATGTTTCTGGGCAGGAATTCATTGGTAAAGAGTGAGGGGGGCATTCCCATCGGTGTAGTTGGGGTGAGTTCGGTACAAATAAATTTCTGAGGAGAGGAGGGGCCGTACTGATTTTCCGGGGCTTATGCTGGATTAGATTTATAATTGAGAGTCTTTTTGGTGGTTTGTCTTGGAAAGGTGGATCTTCACTTGGACCAATACTAGAATCTGTGTATCTAAGAAACAGGTTCTTACTACTTCAGACTGGGAAGTCTCTTCCTGTTTCTGCCAGTCATGCCCATCCAGGACTGTTTCAGATCACTTTCCCATTCTTTTAACTCTAGATATTTGGCCACGTGGATGGGGGTTGGATTGGAAAGAATGCACAATACATGGTTGAGTATTGGCAGTCCTCTGGATAAAGCTAGGGAGTGTTGGAGTTGTTGTAAAGTGAATGGGGTGCTAGCTTTTCATTGGAAAAGAAGGTGAAGCTTTCTAATGATGATAAAGATGTATAGAACAAGGAAATACTTGGCAGGGCGTATGTGAAAATTAAGAACTCTTCTTGAGGACATAGGTGGGTGACAGTAGTGAATATGCTGAAATATCTGGGTACGTTTGATTGTGAACTTGAAATTTGCATGGAAATGAACTAATTTGTATGAAAATATTAATTAAATATATTTAATTGATTTTGTTTTCAATCTAAAAATATTATAATTGTCCATTTTTTATTGGTGGGTGGATGATAGAGGGGATAGATGAGACTCATGAGAGAGAGAAAGAGAGAGTGAATTACTTGGAAAATAAAAATCACCCCTCTCTAAAGAAATGATTTCTTTGTTTTTGAGGAAAATGTGGTTACATGACCAAAAGTTGAAAAATATTTTTCATGAAAAAATTGTCCATTAAACACCCCAAAAGTAGGAATGTGGGTGGAAAAATGACATTTTACATTGAAAATAAAGCCAATCAGACACACTCTTAAAGAGTGAGATGGAAAACTTTCTTGGCCAAGGAGATATCTTGGAGGCCAAATCCTGGATCTTAGGGTTAAAAACAAGGGGATAGTGAAACCATGTTTTTAAGTTGATGGCTAATGCTCAAAGGAGTGATTTCATAATGAAGCTGGTTGTTCAAGGGACTGAAATCTCTGCTGTATGTCAGTATTAAATTCTTAGCAGCTTATTAATACAATCTGTATAATAGTAGGAAGAGCCTAGTACTGTCATTCATGAGTTTGAGCTTCCGTTTCTCAACAAAAGAGATAAATAATGGTTGTAGTGGCTTTTTCACTGAAGAAATGGCGGATGTGCTGAAAACTCGTCATGCGGATAAGTCTCCGGTGTTGATGGATTTTCCATTTCTTTCTGGAAGTGCTGGGAGGTAGGGAAGGATGTGATGTATGCTTTTTAGGATTTCTATGACAAAGCTTCTTTCATAAAAATCCTCTATTTGTTAATGCAATAATATGACCTTCATGAGTAAACATCATTGTTTTGATACCTCGTGCATTATTATTTCCTTGAAAAATTTGACACGTTATTTGTCGCTCCAACAAGTTTCTGATATATCCGATCAGTGGTGTTCTTTGTGAATTTGAAAGGAGACCTGCTTTGACAATCAGTCTAATATGCACAACTTAGTTTCTTGGATGTCGTGTATTAAGTGCATTTTTAGCATGGTTTGTGTTTGTGGGAGAGAGTTGGATGTCCGATGGATGGTATGTGCAATTTGAACTGCACATGAATACAGTGACTTACATATCAGATGTTCATTTGTCTATGCTAATTTTCTTGATTCCATTCTCCGTCTTGTTGTGGTCAAATACTTTTATTTGTTATACCTGCTTGTATCTTTTTAGGATGTGATGTATGCTTTTTAGGATTTCTATGACAAAGCTTCTTTCATAAAAACCCTCTATTTGTTAATGCATTAATATGACCTTCATGAATAAACATCATTGTTTTGATACCTCGTGCATTATTATTTCATTGAAAAATTTGACACGTTATTTGTCGCTCCAACAAGTTTCTGATATATCCAATCAGTGGTGTTCTTTGTGAGTTTGAAAGGAGACCTGCTTTGACAATTAGTCTAATATGCGCTACTTAGTTTCTTGGACGTCGTGGTCAATAAAGTGCATTTTTAGCATGGTTTGTGTTTGTGGGAGAAAGTTGGATGTCTGATGGATGTTATGTACAATTTGAACTGCACATGAATACAGTGACTTACATATCAGATGTTCATTTGTCTATGCTAATTTTCTTGATTCCATTCTCCATGTCTTGTTGTGGTCAATTACTTTTATTTGTTATACCTGCTTGTAACTTTTGTGTTTTCACTTCATAAATATTGTTGGTTTTGAATTATTTGCTCTTGCCAGATATGAAGCTTGGGTCATTTATAATTTCCTATCACTCTGCTTAGCATGGGTAGGTGGCCCAGGGGCTGTTGTTTTAAGTCTGAGTGGCAAAGTTCTGAAGCCAAATTGGTGTTTGATGACATGTTGCTTCCCCCCTATTCCGTTGGATGGGTAAGTGATCTACTCTAGAAACTACATTTGCTTGAATGGTTTAATGCATGTGACAATATCCTTATCCTTCTTGAGGTCAAGGTTTCCAGATATATATTCTTCTGTTTTCACATTACCTTCATTGTTTTAGTACGAGTGATGTCTGTATCTACATTATGTTGATTGGGTGAGCAGTGGAGATATGTTTTGCAGATATTGGGTTCATTAAGATTTAGATATTCATATTATTCTCAACTTCTTCGTCGTTATGTTGTACGTAAAAATGTTATTTGTCGAGTTTGAAGTGTGCTAATGGATCCTCAACCAATTCAATGTGGTCAAACAAGAAAAAGAGTATATTTCTCATGTTATACGTTCAATGTAAAGTGTCTTACAGGTTCATGGTTATCCTCAATTTGGGACACTGTTACTTGAAAGTTTTCAAGCCCTATGAACAGTTTGAGGAGTTTTAGGGCATCAACTGATTGTTTTATAATAGTTTAATAGCTTAACATTGTTTTAAACATCATTAGTGGATATAGTTAATAGGTTTTATACTTACTGAGGGTCGAGGGACATTATGTTTTACTCTATTCACAACATTCTTTGTTTCTGTTAGTTGTTTAAGGAGTTTTAAGTCCATTATGCTTCCCAAACTTTTCTGGCACCCTATTGAACAATGTTCAACAGTTCAATGGCACAAGAATTGGGTATTATTATTTATGCCTTGTTATTGGCTATATGTTTAAAGCATGTTGTGGTTTGGAAATATTTTTCCTATTTTGTATAGGGAAAATTGTAGCCACGGTATCAGGTTTTTCACTTTTATGCAGATATGACCCAAACCTTTAATTTATTGCACTCACCGTACCAAATCTTTCAAAATCTCGCATCTAAAGTTCAAATTGACAAAAACTATTACTTTCTTTGTTAGTTGACCAAAAATCGAAGGTCTCACCAATGTTGACTAATTTTTAAATGACAGAAAGGCAACTTTACATTTTTTCATATAAAAAACTAAAATAAAAGAACTAATTAAAAAACTAAAAAACTAAAACCCTATTATCCCCGCCCCGCCCCGCCCACCCCGCCCAGCCCAAAACCAAAACCACTTAAACGTCTGCACCTACCACCAGCGACCGGTTTAGCTTTAACTAATGGATCTCTGCTTTCCTTTTAGCTTTACAACTTTTGCTCTCTTTTTCTCCTTTGTTTTCTTGTTTCTCAACATATGGAAGAAATTCAAAAATGTTAATAAACTCAAAAAACTGCCACCAAGTCCCAAGAAATTGCCTGTTATTGGATTCAGAGATTTAGCCCAAATATATGGACCATTAATACACTTGAAGCTTGGTGAAACTTCAATAGTTGTATCTTCACCTCAAATCGCGAAAGAGGTATTGAAAACTCAAGATCCTACTTTTGCAGCAAGGTTAGGAACTCTAGCTCTTGAAATTATTTCCTATAACCATACTGCCATTTCATTTAGTGGTGGTGATATTATGAATTTTGCACACAGGTACATATTTGGGTGTAAATTGCTTTCTGAAATTTATTTAATAATATATATAATAATGATGAAATGGATAGAAGCAGGGGCTAAGGTGGGCGGATTGCTGTAAATAGGGTTTGATTTGAGGAAGAAAATGAATGAATTTGCAGAGAAAAATGGATAGATATACGAGAATGCGAGGTGGTGGTGGTGGTGTCGGAGTTGGGTGGGCGTGGTGGTGCCAGCCGCTGGTGGTGGGTGTCAACGTGGTTTTGGGGTGAGGTGAGGTGAGTGGAGAAGATAATATGATTTTTTTTTTTTGGCTTTTGATTTAATTCTTTTATTTTAGTTTTTTATATGAAAAAATGTAAAGTTACCCTTTTGTCCTTGAAAAATTAGTCAACACCTACGGTTTCTATCAATTTGGATTTTATATGCAAGTTTTTGAAATGTTTGGTAATGTGATTGCAAATTAAAGGTTTGGGTCAAGTCTGCATAAAAGTGAAATGTTTGATATTGTGGTTGCAATTTTCCCTTTAGTATATGTGTTATCTTCCAAATTAATGCTCGTGGTTCCATATTTGAAGATTGCATTTGCTATTAATTAGGTGAACAACATTTCTTATACGTTTGTTCAACTTGTGCAGACGCTTCATAAGAAGGTGCAAGCAAGGATGTCTGCAGTTTGTGATCCTCAAACCCATTTTAGTTGCAGTAACACTTATTCTTTACACAAAAGGGAGTTATCAAGATGGAAATTTCAACCCAAGGCAATCCTACCTTTATCTTACTATTATCTACACGATCTCATACTCGGTTGCACTTTATGCCTTGGCGGTGTTTTATCTTGCTTGCAGAGATTTGCTTCAGCCATTCAATCCAGTCCCAAAGTTTATCATAATCAAATCTGTTGTATTTCTCACTTACTGGCAGGTAGGACGCTGGTTGAGTATCAAGATTTATGACCTTGTGTTACTTTCTGGTGTTAACCATTCGAACATAGAAATACTTCCTTTTCTCTACAGTGAGACTTCCAACAGTTATTGCCCTTTTTTGGCTTCTAAACTCTGTCCAATGTGTGCATTCTGAATTGACTGAGCTCTAAATGAATTCTGCTTTGCGTGGCTAACCTTTTACCTCCAGATTATAGTTGACGCTAGTTTCTTTTCGTTGAAAAACGTTCGTTTTGTTTCCATATGATTTGTTTTCAATAAGACTTGCCATCTATGCGGAAAGATAAAGATATATTCTTGAACACTTATTACTGGTACTGATAAAGTAGGCATGCGTAATTGGGCTTTTTTGTTGGGAACTGACATCTGATTTATGCTTCCCTATTTTAATTTATATCCTTGTTTAGTTTCTATATCCTTCAAACTTGCATCAATGTTTTTGCGGAATCCTCTTAACAATTTGCAGAAACACAGTGAACTGATGATCACTATGAATGAAATACACTTCCACTGTTGATGATCATTCAGATAGTGGACATGATCTGAGAGCCGCTCATGACAAACTACATGGCTGTTATGTGCGAAGAACCATGGGCAAACCATGTTAATTGACTTCCATATATGACTCTGTAGCTATTCACGCAACCTAACATTTCTTACTTGTAACTTCTGTTTTGATTTGTTACTCCACACCCTTAGTAAATCAAATCACCTTGAAGAAATGAAAAAAAAAAAGCTTTGGCCATATGCATATCGTTATTTCCATATTTATTGTCATAAATCCATGCATTGATCATAGACTTCACATGCTCTATGGTCCCATTTTCTTCAACTAAAAACGAGCCGTTCTTTGACGTCTTTAGTAGCCAGAATACCTTCATGAAGATTTTTCCCTTGAAATGGTAAGGTTATATTGTAGCTGATTTAGTTGTTTTGCATGTTCTGCCCATGATTTTATTTCTATACTGTTAATTTTCCCCAACTTGGTGCTTCATATTTGCTGTGGCTGCTTTTGAATTTGTTGTTATTGGAATCAATATAAGCAACAAAGCCAAAATGGACCTATATTTAGCCCCTGTTTGACAACCATTCTTTTAAGTTTTTTGAAGAGAATGAGTTTTTGAATAGTAATCTTTTGGGAAATGCATGGTTAAAAAGTAAGAAAAATTTTGGATTTACGAGAATGATATTTTATTGTGAAAATATGTGGTTGAAACTGAGTGAGAAAATAAGAGTTTTAAAATAATGGTTGTCAAACAGTGGCTTAATTAGTGTAAAGTGTAAAATTTATTGGAAGCTTGGTATCTAAATTTCTGTTCTTCTGACGAGTGTAACTTAGAAGTTTTAAAAATTATTCTTGTTTAAATCCTTCTATTTGCAGGGTGTTTTGGTTTTTCTTGCTGCGAAGTCTGGATTGATAAAGAATGCAGAGGTAGCTGCAGAGTTTCAAAATTTTATAATTTGTGTTGAGATGCTTATTGCAGCTGTTGGTCATCTTTATGCATTCCCCTACAAGGAGTATGCTGGTGCAAATATTGGTATTTCTGGCGACTTTTCAGCAAGCATTTCACATGCTCTGAAGTTAAATGACTTTTACCATGATACTGTCCACCAGGTGATATTGTGATTTACACCCATTTTACTCTGCTCATGTGTTTCTTTAGGAACAAAATTTATTCTATAGTCCCTAACTGTTCTTTCCTTTGGCGTCTTTTATTTCATCATACAGTTTGCACCAACATATCATGATTATGTGCTCTACAACCACGGTGAGGGCGATGAGGGTGCCAGGAAATATAGGGCTCGGACTTTTGTCCCAACTGGCCCTGAAATGGATACCGTTAGAAAAAACAAAAACATGATAGGTAACAAGTTGGAAGATATACAGTTATCCAGTCTATCATCTTCAGGCAGCAGTACTCCTCAAAATTCTGGAATTGTACACGATTCTATAAAATCAGAGGCAATGGACTCGTCATTACTCATGGACACATCAATTATGCATTCTGTTCCCTACGACATTTCCCTCGTTGACATAGATATGTCTAATTACCCGGCAGAAGTGCCTGCTGCTAAAGAAGATGGGACAAGGTGACGCGAAGTAATATATTGTTTTCAGAATTCTCACCAGTTTAGTATGGAAAACCCATCTATACGCTTTTTATCATTGGATGACACTAGGATTTGTACATGTAGGAAATACATTTCACACTCTCTCTTCTGGTTCAGCATAAAAACCTTTAGATGCCATTTGTATTGTACATTCAAACTTAGTTATTGGTTGCGTTTGCTTGTAACTCTGTGAGTTCAATATTATACATCATTCTTTGGTGTCTGAACTCTTTCATTGCTTGCTTTTCTTAACATTGAACTTCCGTTTAAATTTTGCTAGCTTTCTTTGTTGGAATTCCATGTTACGACTACTTTATATCACTTTTGGTTTCATCTGGACTCGAATCATCTTTTGGTAGATGGAAAAATGTGCTGCAACCCTGAAGTTTGTGTTAACTTCAATATCGGGCTTCCATTTTTCTTTTTCTTTTTTAAAGAAAATCATATGTTCATCTTTACTCTTATTCTATTACTCGATCCTTCCTAAGATTCCTTGACTCGTGACGTTATGCTCTGATACACAGCTCATGCATTAAGGGAGTTACCAGAGAGGAAAAAAAAGGATCATTTTGGTATATATGTTATATGAATTCGCTATTTATTGTAAGGCTTGCTGCTGGGGTTTTGTACTAACTTATAAAAAATAATTGGACTTGTCATTAGTTAATGATAAAGCTACCTTTATTTAGATAAGAATCATGCTACGGCGACATAATGTCATATCGCATTTCATCATTGGACTATTTTATTACAGTTAACTTTTATATTAAATCATTTGCTATCACCTCGAATTATGTTACTGTATCTGTTAATTTTTTGCTAGCAAAATGGCAAAATCTTTTGTATAATTATAGAACGTTACTTATCTTTTATTCACCCATTTTAATAGTTTTCTTTAGTGCTTGATATTTCATACGATAATAATCACATATTTTATGGGATTCACAATTATTACGTCAATAATCTTGTTAGAGCATATGATGGGCTACTTATAAGTCGAACAAACTTATCTTTAATTTAGTTGAAATTTTGCCAAAATTGATAAGAAGCTGACTGTGTTGATGTTGAAAAATCAAAAGCTTACGTTGTAAGATAGCACGTGCATTATAGAAGTTGGTTTATCCTTAATCTTGTACCTAAAGTTGAGAATTTTCCAACCTGTCTTACACTTATTTGTTTACAGCTCAATTCTTGGATCTGAAGCCTCCATTTCTTAGTCAAACTATAGAAAAATCGATCCATTTCATCTAGTCAATGCATGCATCCAAACGTTGCTTATAATTGGGATGTCAACCCTTTAGTTGAGTTTAACTTGCAAGGTTGTAATTTCACTTACAAATTATCTTATTTCAATAACTTAAGTGAGATGGTAAGAATTATTTGTGATCGTGCAATTATTTTAGTTTAATATTGAAGTTAAATGTTCTTATATTTTGTAAGTGTAATGTCGTTTGATTTTGATGGATATTTATCGAAAATCTGAAATCGCGTGACATTCTGTATTACAAATATTGGTTAGTAAATGATTCATAATAATTGAACGTTGGATAAAGGAAAGTATGAATGCATGAGATGTTTCTGCTCTTGAAAATCAAATAATAATAATTAAAAAATTGGTCGATGAATACCTATAAAGTCAAAAGCTACTGACGTTGTTTAATAATCCAATAGTCCTAACCAAAGAAAATGGAGTTACATATCCCACAAGAAACACAGCTGTAAAATAATGACAGATACCTTCTAGTGATTAGAGATTTTTCATTCCAAACTAACTTGTCAATCATGATTTAAATCGAAATATCTGCAAGATCGGATTTCGGTGGGTCACAATTTGTATCGATTAAAAAAAATTGTTGGAACTTCCAAAATGATACACTATCGTAGGGCGTATATTCTTTGTGCTGATCAATAATGATTACAATTTCGGGTAATCATGCCTTATATTTAATTATGTCCATATATTTTTGCAGACAAGATAATTGCCTTCTCAACATAACTGCATCTCTTTACAATCCCTTAAGGTCAAGTTACTTTCAAGTAAAAAAAATACTTGTCTCATTACAAAATATACTATATTTTAAAGAGTCGACGTTTAAAAATAAGTTTCGATAAACTCTCTATTTTAACTTTTTGAGTTTGATTCTCCAAATTTGAAGAGTCAAATCCACTCCTTAATCTTAATTTATAATGATCACATTTAATAAACTACAAAATCCAATAATTTACTATTTAAAATATTCAACTCTCATTTGAATTGATTGATCATTGACATGTAAAAGAAATTGTTAAATAAAAAATGAGGAGAAATCAATAAATATTTTTTGAAAAAGCAAAATGAAATAGAGAACATTGTTAGAGCGTGTATAAAAATTTATTTTCTAAATTTAAAAACATTCTCTATTATAAATAAGACGTTCTTTAAAAATTGTATCTTTTAAATGTTATAACATTCTTGAATTCGTATAATTATACAAACCAACCTGTTCTCCCCATGCTACTCCACTAAAGTCACGTGACCACATATCCAATTCAAAAAAAAAAAAAAAAAGAATGTTCAAGGGGTAAATTAATTAAACTGTCAGAGTTTGGGCGTTCCTATTAATTTCATTCTACTTTCAAGTAGTACCACGTGGCCTTATTCCAGCCTACCGTTGTAATCATTTAATGCCTCTTCTTTAAAATAGTACATCAGCTTGGTACGATATTTACTTTTTCAGGTTTCATTTAACATGATTTTTAGTTTTGCTTTTGTCAAGAAAGTTATCTTAATTTTTGATTGAAAATTAATTTTTTAAAAGTAATTTTTATTTTCGAAGTGATTTCAGATGATGTCACATTGGATTAACTTAATTTAAATTCTCTTCTAATTATCAAAAACACTTTTATAAAATTAGTCAAATAAGTTTAAAAGATACTTTTGAGTTTCAAAAACTCCTTTTAACTTTTCAAAAACCATATCGATGGCCCTAAGTCGTTTTTTTTAAAAGTTCTTTCGATCAGATAAAATATTTTAAATAAATTACTCAAATTTATTTAATAGTAGTTAAAGACTTTTAAGAATTTAAATAATTTGGGGGTATTCAATGTAGACACTCTATAAAAGTATTGATATATTCAATTGAGATCTTAAAAACTTTTTAAAAAGTTTCGGTGTACTCAATTAATTTTTTCTAGAAATCTCCATAAGTCAATGGGTATTATACACGTCAATGACTTTTAAAATTTTTATAAAAGTATTAACTTTTATACATAAAGTACAAAAATAAAATATCAAAATTTGTCTATCGTTCACCCAAAATTTTGGGAGACTTTCACAAAAGAATTTTTCAATATGAATTTTTGTACTTTCAATATTTTCTCTTTTCTTTTACCTTGTACAAACAACCATGAGTAAATATTTTTTGGAGAATGTGTGGTCAAAAAAGAAGAAAAAATCTTTGGGTTTACGTGTAATATTCTTTTATTAAAAAATGTGTAATTGATAAGAAAAGAGAGAAAAATAAATTATAGTTTAATGGAAATAATGGGAGCCAAACGAGGGCATATTTGTTCTCTTTTCCTTCTCTCTCGCTCTTATTATTGTTTCTTCCAATTTTCTATGGAAAATGATTAAATTGTCATTAAAAAATTCTTATAACATCCTTTTTATGTAAAAGATAATTTGTAATTAATAAAACTTGTAAGATTTTATATAAAAAGACTAATTTTGTAATTAGATTTTAATATATTGTTTAGCTGTTTACTTTTGAAGATATGGCATATTGATCAATGAATGCTGTATTTATCTTATCAACGAAAAATAAAAGTTTTATATATTTTAATTATTTATTTACTAATTAAAGCGACTTAATTTATTATTATTTTAAAAATATTTTTCATTACACGGACAAGGGGGAGGGGAATCGAACCTTCATCTACTATATGCAAATTCCAAGTGAATTCTATATTAAATGGAAGTTTTCAAAAGTTAAATAATGCGAGAATGGAATTTGCATGGAAAGAAAATAAATTATATGCAATTCAATTGTCTAAAACATAATAGCATGGAAATTATTAATAAAACATGTTGGATTGATTTAATTTTTAATTTAGAAAATATTATACTTCTTTTATATATTATTGATGGATAAATGAGAGAGGGATATACGAGAGAGAGAGAGAGAGAGAGAGAGACAAAGAAAGAGAATTACCTGAAAAATAAAAATTCAATTATGCTAATTTTACATTCAAAGTCTACATTAAGATTGACATTGTGTGATGCCTTAAAATTAATGTCATTGATTGTTTAAAGTGTGATTAAAATCAATGTATAGAAAGTTGTCATCTCATAACAATGTCAAATTTAACTCTTGTTTGGTGTGGACTAAAATTAAATTTTTATAGAAATTGATGACATGTGTGATTATAAAGTTGTAGGACCTATAAAATATTTGGTTAACATTGATTGTTAACTTTAACTCAAATTAAAATCTAGATTTTAATCTGTACAAAACATGGGCATAATGTTAAATTTGATACATGTGTAGTGATAAAAATACTCATATCTAAACAAAATATTTTCATTATTTTGGAGGAAAATATGGTGACGTGACCAAAAGTTGGAAAATACTTTCCATAAAAAAAATTGTCAATCAAATACCCCAAAAATAGGAATTTGGACGAAAAATGATATTTTTTTATGAAAAATAAAGTCCATCAAACTCATTCTAAAAATTAATATGAAAGTCGATGTAGTCTGTAAAATAATTTTATTAGTTACATATTAATCTGAAAAGTCTACAAAAATTCAGGACTTAAAAAAGCTCTATAAAAGGATTCAAAAGTTTCAATTGAGCCCTTGTTTGAGTCTCCTTTTTGAAAAAAAGAATATTTTTAAATAGTGTTTTGACCATATTTTAATCACACATTCTTCAACAAAATAATATACATATAAATTCAAAACTTTTTATTATTTTTTAACCACACATTTCTTGTTAATACACTATTAAAAAATGTTTTTTTTTTTTTGACAAAAATGGGGCTCAAATAAGCCATGAATGTACCCCTAATCTTAGAAGTAGTTTTTTTTTTCAAAAACTTGTATAACATGCTTTATATAAATTGTAATTAGATCAAACAAACAATAACCAGTCTACGAGTATAGGAAAAATGTACAGAAAATACACCTGACACGTTTTCATTGGAAGAGAAAAAAAAAGGACAAATAGGGGAATAGGGTGCTTGGTAGCACCCTGTTTTTTTTTTGTCTGGCAAAAAAATCTCGTACCTACAGCTTTTTTCAACAAATAATATCCATTCGATGTTTCATGCTTGAAATAAGCACTTAATTTTCAACCAATTTACTTATTTTTAATTAAATTTCACGCAGTCGAAGAGTAGGGTCGCTGTGATAAAATAAATAAATACAGGTGACTTTTTAAGAGAGAGGACTGCCTGCCTGCTGTCTTCTTAAAGCCACCATCAAACCCTTCTTCCTCACTTTTATTCACTGCCCAAAAACCCAATATTTTCTCTCCCAAAACTAGTATGGCACTCAACTATACTAATATGGGTCCCCCTGTATACATGCTCCGAAGCGAAAAGGGATACACAGAATTGGAAAAGAGGCAACTGTTCTTGAGAAGCTACCAGTTCTCCAGGAAGCAGAGTTTGACTGAGAAGATTAAGAAAACCTTGTTTAGAGTCAAAAGGGTGATATGGGGTAGATTCAGATCAGCAAGAAAGTTAAGAAAAGTTCTGTGGTTGAGGCTCACAAATGGCTTGTTTTTCACAACTAGTAGAAGAAGAAGCAGCAGCAGCAGAAGGTTTTTTCTTCGCCTACATGGTTATGCTGCTTCAAAAGATGTTTCTTCCCAATCTTATTGTTTCTGGTAGGATTTTAGTTCATTTTTTTTGGTTTGATTTTCTAGTATTCTTTGTGTTTTTATTGGTTTGGAATTGATGCAGTATATAGTAACAAGAAAAATGATTTCATAATGTAGAATTACTTATGTTAATTTATAAAGCTCGAAAAACTGAACATGCCTGTATGTATAATGATTCCTATATGCTTCTAAGGATTGAATGGTTTGATTTGAGGTAATCTCAAATCTTTATGGTAAAGGTCCTATAGGCATTGGCCATGGGTTTAGAGGAAGAAATAGTGAGTTAAAATTAATGAGTTCCATTTTCTTCCAATAAGCAAAAACAAGCTTTGAGCTTTTAAGAGTTTGAAATTCTTGGGATCAAGAAAAATATATAAAGGTTTGTTCCATGAAAACAAGAAAATGGAATGATCCCTTTTTCTCTGTGTTTATGCTAGAAGATTTTTGATCAATTGAAATTGATTCAATTGGACGAGTCATGGTTAAGATTTATCAAGACGGTCAATTTCATTAAGGGCATTCAATTGGACGAGTCATGGTTAAGATTTATCAAGACGGTCAATTTCATTAAGGGCGACGAGCTTCGTGTCAACCTTTCTAATTAATCAACTAGAAGCATTTTAGGCACGATTGAGAGAGTTTCTATTTTTGTTTTTGTTTATTGTAAAACACTTTTAGAAAATATTTCGAACGTATCAACTTCTTAATTTTAAAAACAAATTTTGACTTTTCTCAAGTCCCGGACCTTCAATAGTTAGAAGAGAAAAATACAAAAATAAAATAAAATTATATTTCAGAGGTCATTAATGTAAAATTGAAGCCAATAATTGTTTAAGAAAAATATTAATATCTATTTCTGTGAAAGTTTGCTGCCATGCAGTGGGCATTGGCATAGAAGTGAAGAAAAGTAATGGAGAAACGGGATTTATGTTTTCATTCAACTTTGAATAGAACTTTTGAAAAGTCCGTAGGATTTGAATATGCATAAAAAGTTCAATATTCAAAAAGTGAATCGTAATTCGCGACTCCCCACTTTTACATACACATATACTAGTTGATCATAATTTATTTTACTTTATCTTTAATTATTATATTTATATCTATTTTAAATAGTTGTAACATGCATTTCAATTAGTTGTCGTGTTACGATATTAAGAAAATAAAATAAAATAAAAATAATAAATTTTCAATTCTTGTTTTGCCCGTATTTGATTTTGATAAAACTCAGATCAACAGTCTACGTGCCATTTACATGACTTTAATCTTACATCAATGCCTCGAGAAGGAAAAAAGAGGAGAAATTTATTGCCACGTGATTTGGAAAAAAAAAATGTAGGGACTAAGATGCAAGAATATTAGTGCCTTTAATTTGACTCTAAAGCAATACTTCGCATGACAGTAATTAAACAATTTAATATTTAATTGGCATTTGTATGTGTGACAGTCAGATTAATTGCTGATTAAGCACGGCAATGGCATATTCTTTAGTCAAAATATAACAGCTGGATTTGTCTTCACATGTAAATTTCTTGGCTAAGAATATTCATAAAAATATTAAAATTAATGACAATTGAATTAAAGCTTCTTTAATTTTATTATTCCTTCCCACCCAACTTCAATAATTTCGACCACGTGCAAATCGTATTAATTATCTATAGTAGGTAATAATTATTTTAAAATCTTGTAGATTTTAAATGAAATGAATTAATTATTTCACAAAGTTAAAAATTGGTACGGCATGAGACGGGTTGACATTTTCGTAGTAAATTAAAATTATTTTATTGGTAGAAGCAGGAATGGATGACGAGCTGACACGTAAGCAATAATGGACAACTCAACTTGTGGAGTTTAAGGATCAGTTAATTTTTTTTTAATAAACCCATTGTATGTATTTATGTTTGAAGAGATGATCTATTGGTTGGCATCATTCCTTATCAATTTATTAATTTTAAATGTGTAAATTTTATTAAAAATGTGCAAATATAAAAGAGAATTTTTTTTATTTTTATTTTTTAAGAAGCATACATTGAAAAAATGAATAGTTTGAACAAAGAAATTGTTGGCATTTATCGTAACTAATATTGCAGATTTTGAATTAAAATTTACAAGACATTTTGGAGGTTTACTAATTGACAAGAGAGGCGGCTCAATTTATTGAGCTTATATGCCAATTTTTTGAAGGGTCTTTTGTAAAAGGATAACAATAAAAGAATAAATTGAGCAAATGATTTCCAAAAATAAAATTGTGTTGGGTAGGTAATTGTAACATAAATCCTTATTTGTCGACGATTTGAGACGAAATTATCAATGCTAATTGACAATTATCGAAAAAAAAAATTGGTGATCATTTGCTCTATTTATTCTTTTATCGGTATCATTTTTCAAAAGACCTTTCCAAAAATTTGGCGAAGGCTCCTAACTTGCTTGAATCACCTTGGTTGTCAATTAGATAATCTCAAAATATCTTAATATCGAAATTTGAAAATATTAGTTTATACAAAAATAGTTCTTGAACTGTTTTCTATCATATAGAAGTTTGGCTTCCAACATTCACAAAATCAATGTCATAGAATTAAGCGTTTTTTTAATTATTTCTTCCACCCCCTGAAATATTTTCGACCACATAGATTGAGAAATAGATAACGGTTTAAATGTGACATTTCAACCTTTTTAATAACCACAGTATTGTTTTAACTACATTCATTATTAATTTGATCAATAGTACATAAAATTATTGTAGATATTAAATTACATGTAGATGAATCAGATCTTTCATAGTTAAAAATGAGTTTACATATTTATAGCAAATTAAAATTATGATATTAGTGGA
>CAIGRP010030233.1:0-26106 GCA_903798385.1 Fraxinus cuspidata
TGGTAGAAGATCTCCATCATGTAAATTGAGACAAGCCTTTGGATTCATAGGTGAATTAATCGGTTTGCGGCCAGATATCCAGTGTCCTCAAGTAATTGTAGAGTGTAGTGCCTTTGAGATAATATCAGACCTTAATTTGATCGTGCTATTTCAATGCCCAAAAAATACTTCAGATGTCCCAAATCTTTAAGTTTAAATTGGGAATGTAAGAACATTTTCAAATCTTCAATGGCTTGAACATTAAGACCAGTGATGACAATGTCATCAACATAAACTAACAATACCACAAATTTGTCTCCAGATCATTTTGTAAACAATGAATCATCTGTCTTTGACTAGGATAAACCAAAGTGGATTAATGCTTGTGAAAATTTTGAATTCCACTGCCTCGATACTTGCTTGAGTCCATATATAGACTTGTGCAATTTGTGCACTAACTTATCCCCCTGTTTGGCATGATTTTTTACTGCAAAACCAAGAGGAATATCTATGTAAACTTCCTCAAATAGGTCACCATTCAAAAAGGCGTTATTAATATCGAGCTGAAAAAGATGCCAATTGTAAGAAGCTGCAAGAGCCAACAGGAGCTTAACAGTCATTGTTTTTTTCCACTGGAGAAAAGGTATCAAGATAGTTAAGGCCCTTCTAATGTGTATACCCTTTTGCAACGAGACGTGCCTTATGTCTTTCAACTAATCCATCCGAATTATACTTAATTTTATATATCCATCTGAAACCATTTGAATGCTTATTACATGGTAAGGGAACAACAGTCCATGTGTGATTGAGTTCCATGGCATCTAGCTCAAGCTTCATAGCTTCACGCCATTGAGGATGCTTGACAGCTTGGTGGAAATACTGAGGTTCAAATTGGGATGAGATACTTAATAAAAAATTCTTATGTGCATGGGACAACTTATCAAGGAGATAAACTTGCTAATATGATGAGGTAGAGGATCAACAGAATGGGAATTTTGAAAAAGTGTTGCAATGAAAGTCTCCGAGATAATTTGGAGGTCTAATGGCACGTGTGGATTTTCTTGCAGCAATGATTGAAGGTTGGGTAATATTTGCTTGATCATGAATTGCATCACTGGTTTGTGAATATAGAGGTGAAAGTTCAAGTGAAGGAACTAGTGGGGTAGAATCAGGGATGTATTTGGCAGATTCATTGTTGACATCTTAATGAAGAGATAAAGAAGGAATTGGCAATACCAAGTCAGGAAAAGAATCAGCCATACGATCAACTTTAATGACTGTGTGAAATGGAAATACCTCTTCGTGAAAAACATCTCGGGATGAAAATATTTGTTTTGTGACCACATCATACAATTTATACCCTTTGATTCCAGATGGATATCCCAGAAAAACACATAACTTTGCACGTGGTTGGAACTTATTCCGATGTGCTATTAAGGTGGAAGCAAAAGCCAAACCCCCAAACACTTTGAGTGTAGAATAATCTGCAGCCTTGTTGTACAAAACTTTATAAGGTGTTTTGTGGTTCAATAAAGGAGATGGAGTTTGATTGATTAGAAAATTTGCTGTCAATACATACTCAGACCAGAACATTATAAGAACTCTTGATTGAAAGTATAAGGCTTTTGCTACATTTAAAAGATGCTGATGTGTACGCTCCACTCTTTCAACACAACTGAACTGATGTAATATCCCTTTATCAGTAAAGAAATCATTGAATGCTAACTTAGGAGCATTGTCTGATCTGAACACTTTTATCTTAGCATTAAACTGTGTAGAAATATGCTTTAAAACCTTGGAAGAACAACTATAGCATTAGATTTGTGTTTCAACAAATATATCCATGTAAACCTTGAACAATCATCAACTAATGTCAAGAAGAATCTATGTCATTTGTCTGATGGAACTTGGTAGGGACCCCAAATATCACAATGCACAAGATCAAATGGACAGTTTGATAAATGATTGTGCGAATCAAAAGATAACCTCCTCTGTTTAGCAAGTAGACAAATGTAACATGGCATATTTTTATTCAGCTTTGTAACATCACATAACAATTGATCTTTCAAACTATTCAATCGTCTAAAACAGAGATGGCCAAGTCCATTATGCCAAACATGAGCTAAGACATTATTTATAAAAGCATTTGAAATTGAGTTCAAAACTTTGACATCAAGAATGTATATATCTTGAAAACGTTCACCCTACTAGTCATCCTCCTGGTTTTGATGTTCTGAATTATGAAATGATCATGAAAGAAACTAATGGTAAGTTGTGATCCAAGAGTCAATGCACTAACAAACAACAAGTTGAACTTGAAACATAAAGAGAACATCACGCACGACAATATTTGAGTTCAACTTGATGTGACCACATAGCTTCACTGGAATTCGTGTGTGGTTTGGCAAAGTAACAGAGGAATTATCTATGATTCTCATCGATATGAAGGTAGCAGCAACAGAACACACATGCTTAGTTGCACCGGAGTCTACTATCCATATGTCTTTAGATGAAAAAAATGGGATTTGCTCTTTTGGATGAGCATATACCTGCAACATATGAGATTACGTTGCTATCCTGTTGATCAATAGTATTACTAACATTTGAGTTAGATGCTAAGTGAGTAGACAGCATAGACATCAACTGTTGGTACTGATTTGAACTCAAATTCTGTACAAAATTCCCAAGTCCATGTTGTTGATCATGTTTATCGTCATTATGGGAATTGAATGGAATAGGAATCTGATCAGAAACTTGATTAACATGATTATAACGAGAGGAATTTTGAAAATTATCTCTTGACCTCCCTTAAGCCTGGTGGATATCCATGGATCTTGTAGCATTTGTCAATTGAGAGTTCATAAATGTTACAGTGAGTACATAAAGGTATTTCTTTCTTCTTGTTGTTTCTAGTATTTCCTTATCTTGAGTTTAAATTATATGATCCATAAGTACTTGCTGCCTTGTTGTTATCAGATTTAAGAGTAAACGCAATAGCTTCACTTTGATCATTTCCAACAGTAAGTTGAGCACTTATCCTCCTCTGATTTTCTTCTTCAAATATCAAGGAAAATACCTTGTTGATTTGAGGCATTGGATCCATGAGTAATATTTGTTCTCTGACTTGAGAAAATGAGTCATTTAAACCCATGAGAAATGACATTATATACTCCATTTGATTATGATTGTTCATTTCTTTCACTCCTCCACATGTGCATGTTCCACAGCTGTAGCTAGGTTTGTAGTTACTCAATTCTTCCCAGATTGTTTTGAGTCTAGTAAAATAGACACTAACATTATTTTGTTCTTAAGTCAGATTCATTAGCTCTATCCACAATTGGAAGATTCGTGGTCCGTTTCTTTGTTGAAATCTATCTTTCAAATCATTCCACATTTCAGCAGGGAAAGTAGCTATATAACACTGGCAGAGATCTCATTTGCAATGGAATTCAGAAACCATGAAATTACTATATTATTGTTTCGAATCCAATAATTCATCATATCAGGATTGCTGTCTTCTGGCTAGGCTATAGTACCTTCATTGAATCCAAGATTATTTTTCACTGATAACGCAATTATCATTGCACGCTCCAAGAGGCTTAGTTATCTTCCGCGAGTTGTTGAGTAACCAGTATTAATCTTGGATTGTCCGAGTGGTTTAGGAAGTGGGGTTTGAAGGCTCATCAACAACTGATTTATTCATTGATGACCTTTGATTCAACCGATCTTTAGATTGTATTGATTCCAACTGATGATAGAATCAGTGAAACCCAGAATGATGCGTATAAGAAGAGAAGTAAGAAGAATAATCAGATCACAGAAAGCATATGCTCTGATACCATGATAGTTCTAGAACCAGAACTGGAGAATGAAATTATTATTTCATTGAATTGCCATAAAAGAAGTACAACTTCAGTATAAATAGAATTCATACACGATTTACAAGAGATGTCGGTTATCAACTAACTAACAAACTAACTAACTAAGGCAAAAAGACAAACTAACTGATACAAACAGAATGCAAATAAACAGAATGCATGCAAGGAGTGAGAGTGGCTTTAATAGTTTTTAAGCCGGAATTTTCTTCCCAACAATAATTCTAATGGGCTTCTGTTGACTCCTAAATCCTAGAAGTTTAATTTCCCTTGCGCATGTACTTCTTCAGGTATATTTATTGTTTTTTTAGTAAATTAACGTTTACTAAGAGTTCATTCTAGAAAATTATGACAATAAAAGTTCTTTTAATGGCTTAGAGGTAAGTTGAACATTGATTGGTCATGAGTCTATGAACAGCCATCTTCTTTCTCTTGCACAGGGATGAGGTGCAAAAGAAGGTTTGGGAGAAATAGGTTACAAATTTCTGGTGTACGAGAGGAATTTCTGATTTTGATTTGCAGAAAATTCTGCGTGGTAAAGAGTTTCTTTGCAAAAATTTCTTTGTGGAAGAAGATAAAGTGGTGGGTGGCACTGAATTTGGTTTTGCGTAGGGTAGGGTAGGGTAGGGTAGGGTTGGATAAGGTGGGGTGGGGTGTTGAGAAAAAAGATAATAATTTTCGTTTGATTTTGGTGTTTTGGTGCATTGGTTTTTAAAAGGGAAAATGTATTTGACAAAAATGTCCTTACTTTATTTGGTCAAAATTATAAAATTTTCACTTTTATGGTCAACTAACGGAGTTGATCGTTTCCGTCAATTTGGATTTCACCTATGAGTTTTTTTCAAAATTGGTAATTGGGATGACGTAAATGAAATGTTTAAATAAAGTCTACAACTAAATGAAAAGTTTGATATCTTAGCTGCAATTTTCCCTTAAATCAACAAGTGGTGTTTCTAATTTTGGAGCCTATTTGTTTCCCATTTTATATTAATAATGCATTTTGAAATAATAGATTAACGGAGAATTTGTGGTTAAAAAATAAAGAAAATTTTTGTGTTTACGCGTAATATAATTTTATTGAAAAATATGTGATTAAAATAAAAAGAGAAAAAAATACATTTTAAAAATAACGAGAATCAAATAGAGATTTGATCTTTGTTCAAAATTCAACTATCAAATCACAAATCAGGTGAACATCACATGGTCCATGGGCCCTGATTCGAAAGCAGAGTGCCCACGTAAGCAAATCAAAATCTCCCTTCTGCCACGTCATTACCAACCAATCAAAATATTCTTTGCACCGGCTACGCGAAACACAAACCCCATTACAAATACGCTGTCGTTCCATTGACACACAAATTTCCCCTGTCAACAAACATATCCGTCGCCATATTGAAATCACACTAGTGCCGGTCTATTTCTACAACTACAGAATTCTTATCTACAGTCCCTCAACATTATTACTTGTGCCACTTGGGTCCCATTCAATTTATTGTTGCTTTTTTAGGTTACATACAAAGACAAATAGATGGAAATCGTTCAAATTTCCATCAAATAATCACTTGAAAGGCACGTGATCTTCATTCTTACATGGGAACTTAGCTTATATTTAGACAAAACCATTTTGATGATCATTTCGTTAAATCTAAGTTCACCATTTTTCATTTCACATTTTTCCTCCTTAGTTTTTGCCCTTCACTCTAGTCTCGTGGTCTGTAGAGGGAGGACGACAAATTCCAACTGGTCTTCTTTTGTTTCTTCTTGAAAATTTATTTCCCATAAAAATCTTTTATTTCTCAAAGAAAATCCATTCAAACTTTTCAAGTTAATATTATTCAAAAAAGAAACTTTTTTGAGGGGACCTTATATTATACAAAAATACACTTGAAAGAATGTTTCACGTACTTTTCAAATGATGATTTGACGGAAAATTGAACTATTTCAGTCTATTTGTGTTTATGCGTAGCAAACAAGACGGTCTGGGGACCTAAATGCAACATAAAAATAAATAGGTACCCAAGTGAGACGCGTTATGTTTGGGGACTGGGTGAGAATTGCCTAAACAAGCTCTTTCGTGTTCTGTGGCGGTTTGGGTAATATAACACAATGTAAAGGTCTTTTTCGAGTTGCTGACTGCAGGTTGAATTGTAGAGGTTGCTTCCTCTTTCTCATCAGTTTTCTCCCCTCTACTCTCTATTCCAATTTTCCATTCTCTCAAACATTTTTTGGCCTCAAGATTGAAAATTCGAGAGGATTTTTGGGGATTTAGGCAAGATGAGGTGCGCGTTGTGTAAAGGGATGGCTACGATTTACTGTGAATCAGACCACGCAAGTTTGTGCTGGAACTGCGACGTGAAGGTGCACTCGGCGAACTTCCTGGTGGCTAGGCATTCTAGGAATCTGCTTTGTCTTGTATGTCTGTCCCCGATGCCGTGGTCTGCCTCCGGTGGGAAACTAGCACTCACCGTCTGTGTGTGTGAAAAGTGTGTCAATGGAACTGTCACGACGGAAGAAGAAGATGAGGATGAAAGCAATGTGGAAAACGAAATTGAACCTGCTGGTAAGGACGAAGAGGAGGACAATCAGGTAGTACCATGGTCATCGACATCTCCGCCGCCTGCGAGTTCTTCAAGTAGCGAAGGGTCGACAATCGGAGATAGAGAGGTTCGAAGGAAGCGAATGCGTGAGGAAGTATCAAATGTATGGATTTGTTTTTTTCATTTTTGGTATTTTTTGCTTCATTTGGTTCATCAAGAAAATAATTTTTGAAGATTTCGATTTTCTTTACACAATTTCTTTTCGAATTTGAGATCGTTTTTATGAAATTTTGGTTTTAAAACGACAGGAAGATCACGGCTGCTCGTCGTCTCAACCTGATGTGCATACACCGCCGTTTGACACTGCAGAGTTGGTGGTGGAAGAAGTTGAGCCGTTGCTCGCTCCGCCAAAAATCCGGAAAATTGAATCTGATAAAACGGATGGGGTGGGGTTATCCGAATCAAGTATTTTGGAATCCTTGAGAAGATTTCACCGGGAAGAGATGTCATCAGGTGCAAAAGAGCTCTGCCGCGACATCAGGGCCGTAGATTACGATTCATGCGACTCTTCTTAACCGATAGATATGAAGGCTGAAGGTTTTTGATCTGCCAATTTCTTCATTAGTTTATTTAGGATTATTAACCTTTTGTTAGGGGTCTTTTTAATATGGCTAAAATAAAAAAATTGTGGTTCCAATGGCTTAATTTGTAGTTTTGACTTGTCAAGAGGTTTGTTTAGAGTCAGTCATAAGAAGCTTCTATGGTCGGTTCGTCGGCCTTTAGAGTGATCTTCTAGTACTTATGTGGAATTAAAATGAGTACGCTTCAGGTATTGGGTCGAGTAAATGTGATACCTGTATGCTGTTGACTTGTTTGGGGATGAGAAAGAAAATGAGGAATTTAGAGTGAAGGATTTATTTTGAAAATGATTGAATAAAATAATAAAGTTTTAAGGTTCGGAATTGTGATTGGCACATATAAAAAAATTGGGTATGATTTGCAAAAAAATAAAAAGTTTGGATACTGCAATTGCAATTGGAATTGGATATGATACAAACAGGAGGGTTTTTGTATATCGCATTTGAAAACGTTTGTTACGGGTTTTCTGCTATAAATCCATTAGTAGATTAATTAGATAACACTGAATAGTATTTCTGATGATTCAAATAGTTTGTGGAGTCAAGAAGGCGTGATGTGGCTTTTGTATCAATTCCACCCCCCTCAATTTTGGTAACAAAGCAGTTAGTTGTTACTCAACTAACCCTCAAACCGTGTCCACACTATTAGACTCGTGGTTTTGTTCTGATAAATTTTATATTGAATAAATAATGGTCTAAATAAAACATATACCAAAAAGACTACACAATAGTACTAGTGCATCTTGCTGAGTAAAATGCATTGTATATCATCTATCTTTAATTTGGTGCAATCAAGTTATTCCTTTTCAATTTATTTACTAATCTACTCACTCCTTTCACTGTCCTTATTGAGTATTGGAGTGCATTCTTTAAATTGATAAGATCAACTTTCCATAATTAATTACAAGAAAATATAAAAATATATATAGTGTGTGGTTCATATCACACAACTTTAGCAAATACTTGTTCAACAAAAACTGCTGTATTTGTTAGACCACCAATTCTTTTTGATCATTTTCAAGCGCAAATTAGTAAACCATTTTTCTTTCTTTTGCTTGTTGGTCCAAATACGATTTTTAAAGGGATTATTTTAATGAAACATCCTAAGAGATATTTTGATTATATTAATATTTTTTATGGAAATAACTGGGAGTTGAGATTAACTTCATTTGTCAAAAACAGTCGTGCCTTGGTTTGGCCCCTAACTTTCATTTCATGCCTCTCAATAATTTAAGGAAACAATTTATGGCCGAAAATTACATCAAACGGCAAAACTTCCAATATATATCATTGAAATCATCATAATCTGCTGTAAATAGTAAGTATTAAATTATACCCGATCTCATAAACTTTTGGACATATATAAGAATGGTAGAGATTTTAAGAATAATGCTATTTGCAGTCGTTCACTATTGTAATTGTCTTACGTGACATACATATAGCGGTTTATGATTTGATGTTTAATGTATCAAATCACTCTTCACATGTATGTCACATAAGACGACTTAGACATTGAGCGATTGCAAATAGCATCACTCATATTTTAAATCTCATCTCATTCACATGAGATTTCGATAAATTTAATTACTATAATTTCTCATCCTAGTAGGATTTAATTTGAAAGCTCACTAAGTCAATATTTTGATATGTGAACATGTTATGATACTCGAGTAATACTCACTGTAAGAATTAGAAGGTCAACAAGATCATGAATATTGAGGGCTAATGAACTGAAAGATCATGAATCTAACCTGGTACCACTATACGCACTTAACCACAATGAGGGAAAAAAAAATTATGTAATCAAGTTTAAATTTATTGAGAATAAATCTTATTTCATTATTACTTGTAAAAAAACGATCTTGGTGGCACCAGCTATAAATAGTTATGTGCTTTACGACATATATAAGATCTTTTAAGTGGATGAGATCAGTTCAATAGTGTCGGTTGGCGTTAAACCTCGAGTTTGAAACTTCCAAGTCAACATGCGAATAAATTATAATTAACCAAATACTAGCATAAAGAAAGACTAAGGTTGAGAATAGATTCTTGGCTGCCCACGCTATTATCATTTCATAATACAGTTGTATTAGTGAAAGTTTGTCGGATGGTAATTAAAGGCCATTTTTAAAGATAAAAAAGACCGATTAAGAGATAAAAGTGAGAGAGAAAGGGGGAAGGAATTTGTGGTGGCAATTTGTTGATTGTTTTTCAAGAGAGAAGCTGGGAATATGTGGTGGAACTATGTGGCTGTGGTTTTGTACTCTTCAACAACTATCAAGATATTATGCGACTGAATCTTACAATTTAGACCATGAATTTATAGTGCTATATAGTTAGTTTGATAGAAAATTTGACAAATGATAAGGCGGCATACATTTTGACCATTGATTTGAATTTCATCTATTCAAATTAAGGATTAAAATGCATAGCACATCATCATCTTTCAACGAAGGTGTAAAAATCATCTATGCAAGTAGTTTAATTGTAACACTTGTCACGAATACACATGACATGTTCTCGTAGAAGAGAATTTTTAGTGCTTTCATTGTATAAAATTCAATACTTTGTGCCACTATTTAACTATTACATGTATGTTTGAGTTCCAATTAAATAGATCCAATTATTTAATACACGTTAATTAAACATGGAGTACAGAATACTTCATATTTGAGAACTAAAAGTTTTTCCCTTCTGGAAGGATGATTTTGAGATGGATGAAAGTCCTTTCTTGGAAGCAAAAGCAGTTTCTCTATGTTTCGTAACAACTTTCTTTTACTTCATTATCATTTATTGAATTAGCTCTATTGTTTAGTTTTTATTCAAAGAACTCAAAATGTATATTTGGAATCGACAAGTATTAACCACACCTTGATCCAAAGTAGAAAATGGAGGTTGCATTGTTGAGTCGTTGACTCATTAAATTGGTCGAGAATAACAGTCTTGATTCTATGAGAAATCATCAACATTAGTTGAGAATAATTTTGGGAATCTATTAAGTTTAATTTAGGTATTATTATCGATTCCATGAGAAATCATCGACATTAGTTGAGAATAATCATGGGAATCTATCAAGTTTAGTTTAGTCAACAACTTCGTAAGTTGAGAGAGTGGTTACTCTCAACAACTTTTATCATATTAGCTTTTGTCTGAAAAAAATTATAAAATTATTTATAAATTGTATAACTTCATTTTTAATCGTTCATTTAAATGAATGCAAAAATACTATACATTTATCTACGCTCATTTTTATCTATTTATAAATTAGATATTTTATAATTTCTTCCCAAACAGATGCAGAGGTGATTCAGATGGGTGTTAATTCATCCTACAACTAATTCATATTTGTTAATGTTTTTGGGCTGCCTCACTATTACTTGGCCTGTTGGGCCATCTGTGCAATTGAGCCACATTTAAGTGAAGTCAGGTTTGGCCTCTTTATGGTTGAGGATCTGCCATACAAGTGACTGCATTCTGATCCTTGGATGGTGATTGCTCAGTTGAATAGATACGTGACTTGATCTTGGTATTTGCTTTCCGGCTTCCAAATGGTTTTGCTTTGAGTCTCTTCGTTATTCTCTCTTTTTCTTAGTGATATTAGGGTTTTCTCTTATAAAATCTGTATTCGATCTTTGTGGGTTTATTCAATCTCTGTTTTTTGTGAGTATCTGATTGTTGTGTACATTCAATTAAAGATTAAGGGTTGTGTTGATTATGGTTTGTAATAGAGACTAGATAGAACTCGAAGAAACCGTTGGTTTCTTTGTACATTCTGTATTAATTCTTGATTTTTCTTAGTGGATATAGAGCTATATCTCTTTGCAAATGCTCAACGGGTGAATAAGTCGCAAGACTGAACATCCGGGCCCTTCGGAGTGAAAAAATCATTGTGTTCTGATTTCCTTTAAATTTCTGCAGTTTTGGTGGTTATTGTTAACTTCGATTCTTAGAATAACTTGATTTGGGGCCTAACAAGTGGTATCAGAGCCGTGTTTTGGGGAAAAGTTTTAGCCAGTGTTAGGTTTTGGTGTTTCTTGGTCCAGATATGAGGATCTGGGTTTTAGAGTTTCATATTTTTGTAAGGTAAAATTTGTTTTTCCTCAAAACTCGTTTGAGCTCGCTATTAACTTTGTTTAATCGTCTGTTTCTACTGAGTCTTGGTGTTTTTTTTGAATTTGACTCGCTTTTGTACTCTAGTGGTTTGTTGACTCGTATGAGTTTAGGCGAGTTGAGGTAACTCATATTGATTCCTACTGAGTTTGTGACTCATTGTTGAGTTCCCACTGAGTCTTGGTGACTCGTTGCTTTCTTGCATTTGTGATGGTATTCTTGGTGTGATTCTGGTATTCTCTTATTGCTTCCCTTATTCTGAAACATTAAGATTTCAGACTCTGGTATTTTCTAAAAACCCCTCCTCAATTTGCTATATTACTATTAAGTTTGGAATTGATTATTAATGTAAGTGATCTTCCATTGCTTTCCTTTATCCAAAATCTCCTACGAGGATCTGGGAATTTGAGGGAGCAGTGGAACTCAGGTTTACCAGTCCTTAGACCCTTTCAAACGATAACAATATTTCTGAATTGTTGTACCTTGATTTGTGAATTGCATGATAAAAAGATATATTTGTTGTTATCTGCTTAATTCAGCTGCCCACTAATCTTGTTCATCCTGTAAAGTGTCTAAATTATTGTACTCTGTGTGCTGTATAATTGCAATTTTGTGTACATATTAGTCATCATGCCTACTGCACATAAATTTGAACTTGAGACATGAAATGTGAGTGGAGATTACAGTCTCTGGCTCCAAAAGCTAAGGGCTATAGTACAGCAACAAAGATGTGTTACAGCCCTTAATGGTCAATGGGCTACAGAAACTAGTGCCTATAGGAGGCAAGAATTAGATGATATTGCATGGAATTTAATTTTTTTAAACTTATCTAATGATCAAGAAAAGTTGGTGAGACTACCTCTGCACAGATTATGTAGACTAAGTTAAAATCTCTTTATCTGACTAAGACCATACCAAACAAATGTTATCTCCTAAGACAATTCTATGACTTTAGGTTTGATCCCTCCTCTGATTTGGAAGAAAATCTTGACAGGTTCACAAAATTAATTTAGGACCTAGCAGATTGTGATGATGAGCTTTCTGATGACCTACAAGTTGTTGCTTTACTAAACTCACTTAGTGATAAATATAAGAATATCAAAAATGCCTTAGAATATGTGGGAGGGAGGGGGAGATCTTACGATTGATATAATAACTTCAGCTCTAAGGAATAAAGATCTTGAGCTGAAAGTTTAGTCAAAAGACTCTAAATATGGGGAAGGGTTTCACATAAAAAAGAAACTGAATCATAATAAGAAACAACGCTCATATAATTACAATCCTTACAAGAAAGGAAAAACTTAAAATTTTAGATTCAAAGTGAAGAATAAAAGTCATGTGAAATCCAATAATCAAGTCAGAAAATGTTATTACTCTAGTAAAACATGACATATAATAAAAGATTGTTACAAGAAAATCTCAATTATGAAAGATAGGAACAATTCTGATGGTTCTGTAGCTCTGGTCTTCAAGAATAAACCTGATATTTATGGAGTGGTTCTTGTAAGTACCACCAAAAGAGACCTAAAGGAATGGATCCTTGACCCTGATTGTACCTTTCACATGTGTCCAACAAAAGAATGTTTTTCTGAGTTTGTTGACCTTAATGGAGGACAAATCCAAATGGGAAATGACATGAGTTGTCAAATAAAGGGAATTAGAAAAATTAAATTGTTGTTGAATAACTACATTCTTGAACTTGACAATACAAGATATATGCCTGAGCTTAAAAGAAATCTAATTTCCTTGAGACAATTAGATGACAAGTACAATATCATAATTTATAATGGTCTGCTAAGACTTAAAGAAGGCAATAAAATTGTGATCTCCTCTCTAAAAACAAATGGTATATACATTGTCTCTGCTGAATCTATGGTAAGCCATTGTTCTGCAGCCTTAAACTCTGAGTCTAACAAGTCTTTAATTTGGCATAAAAGATTTGGCCACATTTCAGAAAAGGGACTGACTATTTTGAATAATCTTTGTTGTTTTGGAAATGACAATATTAAAAAATTGGATTTTTGTGAAAACTGTGTATTTGGAAAACAAAAAAGGCTACCTTTCAAAACTGGAAACCATAAATCCACCTCTATTCTGGACTATCTACATACTGACCTGTGGGGTCCAGTATCCGTAAATATCCTAAGTGGATTTAGGTTCTATCTACTTATAGTAGATGATTTTTCAAGAAAAATATGGACCTTTCTTCTAAAATAAAAATCTGATACTTTTAAAACTTCAAACAATGGAAACTAATGATTGAAAACCAAATCAACAAGGAAATCAAAGCACTAAGGACTGATAATGGACTTGAGTTTTGTAATTCAGAATTTGATTTTTTTTTGTAAAGAACCTAGAATTCTAAAACACAGAACTGGTGTTGCTGAGAGAAGGAATAGATACCTATTGAAAAAGGTAAGGTGTATGTTGTACAGTTCTGGTCTTCCTAAGTTTCTCATGGGTAGAAGCCCTAAAAACTACAACTTAGCTTCCGTTTGTTTCTCATTTTTCATCCATAAAAATGAAAAATATGACCGTTATGCATCACATCAAGTCATCAATTTTAAATTTCTATTTCTTGTGTGGAGCCCAATAACGGCTCTATTTTTCATTCTCATTCTACAATAATGAGAATCAAACGGAGGCTTATCTTATAAATAGAAGTCCATCTAGTGTCATTAATTTTCAAGTTCCTGAAAAACTGTGGTATGGAGAAATACCTGATTATAGCAGACTCAAAGTTTTGGCTGTACTGCTTATTCACATCAAAGTGAACGTAAACTTGAACCTATGTCCTTAAAATTTGTTTTTCTGGGCTATAGAAAGGAAGTTAAAGGGTATAGACCGTGGGTCAAATGTCAAAATGGTTATAAAGATATTGTTAGTAGAAATTTCATCTTTAATGAAAGTGACATGCCTCGTAATGAATTATCTGATCTAAAAACTTTTGAAACTGTACCTGTTAAAGAAACTGTCCTGGAAAATCAAACTGAAAATGTTGTTAATCAAGATGATTCTATTGAGGCGGAGTCTACTCAAACTGAGCCATATCATGAGCAAACTAAATTTGAAAATGAAAATGAATCTCCTGATACTACTCTTGCTGATTATCAACTAACTAGGGACAGAGAGAGGAGAGAAATAAGACCCTCCACCAGATTCAATAATGATGATTTTGTAACTTTATTTTCTGCTCTTGACTCCTTGAATTCAGAACCTACTATTTTTGATGATGCCATAAAATGTTCTGACTCAAAACTCTGGAAAGAGGCTATGGATGAAGAAATTGACTCTCTTATTAAGAATGAGACTTGGGTTTTGGTTAACAAACCTAAAAATCAAAAGATAGTTGATTATAAGTGGATTTTTAAAATTAAACAAGGAGATTTTAATCTTGAAAGTAAAAGATATAAGGCCAGACTAGTGGCTAAAGGGTTTACTCAAAAAAAGGAGTAGACTATAATGAAATATTCTCTCATGTGGCTAAGTATACCTCAATCCGAATTCTATTAGCTCTCACTGTTCACCTTAACTGGGAATTAGATCAAGTTGATGTTAAAACAACTTTTCTAAATGGTCACCTTGATAAGATTATATATATGAATCAACTTTGGGGTTTGAAGTTAAGTCCAAAACTAAAAAGGTCTTTCTGTTGAATAAATCAATCTATGGGCATAAATAAGCCACTAGGCAGTGGTATATCAAATTTAACTCTCATGTGCAAATTTGGGTTTTGTAAAAAGCAATTATGATTCTTATTTCTTTTTCAAAGGGTCAGGTGAACCTGAATCCATTTACTTGCTTTTATATGTTGATGATATGTCATTTGCTTGTCATATTAGATCTGAAATTGATTTCATGAAGTCAAAATTGAAATCTGAATTTGAAATGAAAGATTTTGGACATGCTAAAAGGATTCTTGGAATGGAAAAATAGAGAGAGAGAGAGAGAGATAATTGCATATTATTGTTAAAATAAAGCTCTTATGTGAAGAAAATACTTGAAAATTTTTCTATGCTTAAGTGTAAACCTGTTTCTTTGCCCGTTACTAATCATTTTAAACTGACTAGTGAACAATCACCTAAAATAGAAGATGAATTTAAACGAATGGAAAAGGTACCTTATGCAAACACTGTAGGTTCAATAATGTATCTTACGGTGTGTACTAGACCAGACTTAGTACATGGAATTAACATTTTAAGCAGGTTTATGGCCAATTCAGGTGAAACTATGAAACGGATGTTAAGATACATTAAATGCTCTTCTGATTTAAGTTTAGAATTTTAAAAGAAGCAATGAAGGGATAAAATTAAAACATTACACCGATTTTGATTTTGCTAGTGACTTGGTTGAAATGAGATCCACATCTTATTATATTTTCACTTTGTGTACTGTCATTTAAAGATTGAGGGTTGTGTTGATTACGGTTTGGCAATAGAGGCTAGATAGGACTCGAAGAAACTATTGGTTTTTTCATACTAATTCTTGATTTTTTTCTTAGTGGATCTAGAGTTATATCTCTTTGCAGATTCTCAAAGGGTGAGTAGGTCGCAAGACTGAACATCCGGGCCGTCGGAGTGAAAAAATCATTGTGTTCTGATTTCCTTTAAATTTTTGCAGTTTTGGTGGTTATTGTTAACTTCAATCCTTAGAATAACTTGGTTTAGGGCCTAACAATATTGAACTAGAACTAGAGCTACTCACTGCTGCTCCCACAAGAGAGGTAACAAATAAAAACAAAAATTAGAGCTTAACCCATTGAAAATTCAGTAAAGTGAGAGTGAAAAATCCACATATTTAAGTGGGTGGCTGCCGACAATTTTTGCAGTGATAGATAGCAGAGGTGGAGTGGGGTGGATTGAGTTGGGCAGTGGGGTAGGTGAAGTTTCGTTTGGATGGTGTTTTTGTAAGGTTACTATTTTTTGAATTAAAAAATAATATAAGTAGAAAGAATAATGGTACTTGTACATAATAATTTATCTAAACATACATATAAGGTGTCAAAAAGAGAGTATATAAATGTTTATTTATTTATTTTTTTGTTGAAAATTTTTTGATCCAATCTTATTTCACTAAATTATGTGTATGTAAACCATTATATACATGTAAATAGTGAATTTATTATAATTTAAAAAGAAAGAGACGTGGTGAGTATAATTTTTATGTAAACAAATATTTACTTAAATCAAAAGGCATAACGAAATAAGATTCTTTATTGGTCCACTTCTTTTAGGCATTCGAATGATTTATAGCTAGCCAATGTTTGGCTCATGTTTATAAATAATGAATTTATTTTTTGTTTATATAATTCAAAAGATTAATAAGTAGTACTTACTTATTCATTACTCATTTCTATCTATATAATTTAAACCGTTTATAAACACTTCTCAGACAAGCTATGGGTATTGAGCTTGTTATGATTGGTCCTAAAGGAGGAACCTTGTTGCTTGCCATATCCTAGGGTTCTTGTACCATTCTTCTGCTACACTTAGAATATGTAAAATAAGATTTTTCTGTTTACCTCAATTAAAAAAGGAAAAAATGAAAAATATTTTCTTATTAGCATAGCAGGTCGTCCACAAAAAGGGTTTTTATAGAGAAAAGAATGTATTTTCGACCTTATTGTGCTGCAGCTTTGGCTCTATGGAATAAGTTGAAATATTACGATTAGAAGTTTATAAGTATTTCCATTTTCACTTGATAAATTAATTTTAAGAAGTAAAATGTTGCTTAGAGTATTCTTCTTCTCCTTTCAAGGTAATCCTTCAACTTGTAAAGGCGCTAGCTATGCTATGTACTTTTATTGATTATTAATCTCCCAAACCGCAGGATAGTGCAAAAATTGGTCATTGTAGGGTCCATTGCAGCATGTCAAAACATGCCTTCAACACGTATGTAGTCGAAAATTTAGCTGCCCAGGAAGCCAATAAAAACACCACATTAGTTCTGCCTAGTAACGCTAAAATATGATCTGAATGTTTACCATGAGATGTCGTGACAAAGTTTCGTAGTGTCATTGGGATTCACAACGCTGCACCATAAACCAAAATCTGGAGGCCCGCAATCTTGTAATACTCATACAGTAGAAAGCTGAAGATGGCAAGAAGCAAAACAACCATCTCTTCTTTTTTTCCTTCTCTTGCAATATTTTTACTCGTAATTTCCACGGCTGAAAGTAGATCGATCGCTTCTTACTTGTAAGTCAAAACCCTATAACGCATTTGATTCGCTGAGCTAGACAGGAATAACTAAATTTAATATGTATGTACATAACCTGCATTTTGATGTAGTCTCTCTCTATGCAGATAAGGTGATGGACACTGTTATGTTCAGATTGTTGGGTGTTTTCCGATTCTTTTAACTTTTGCTGAAAAACCTGTATGAAATTCACACTTGTTGACAACAAAATTTGAATAAATGTCTTAATACATTTAATTATTAACGCTATTTATTTGTGTTACATGATCATGTAAAGGACATGTGTTCAAATCTCGACCCATTTATTAGTAGTACTGTATGTGCTTTATGAAAAGTTTTCATGTCTAAACCATAAGTGAGGGGCGTATTGAAAATAAATTTCACTCTATACTTTGAAATGAGAAAATTCTATTACATATTGATATATTCTTGAATATAAAATTTTCCTTTTCACTTGCTTCACTGAAGAGGCAAAGGAAAGAGATGGAATACGAAAAGTAACAATTCATTTCATGAATTCAATTTCTTCATTTTTCTTCTTTCCTTGCTATTACAAGAATAATTCTCATGTAATTCGACAAAATATAATATGATTTTTCTGATTTCTCTATTTACAAATACTGTCAGCAACTCTATCAGTTGGGCCCCCAACTGCTCAAATACATGACTTTTCTGAGTGATTCTTCAGATTGCCTCATTTTTTCTTCTTTCAATTTATTCGAAACCATAGAAGATGACTGGGGAGAGAGATTCTTGGCGCTAGAGAATGATCTGATATTGTTCTTAGCGAACTGTTGGATTAATCTAAAAGTGTAATTCCATCTGCAGAAACCCTGATCTTTCAATGCCTCCACAGCTCCCACACTGGCTGCCGCAATCCATGCTCTGCCTGTTGAACTCATTATGTTCAAGAATTTGCTTGTTGAATATAGGATTTTGATTTGTAAAAGATACTTGAGAATTCTTTCTATTTTGTTGATTCCATTTGTGGGGGAGAAGCATATATATAACTATACCGCAGCAAGTGGACACAAAACCAGAGGCGTTGTGTCCAGTGGGTTGAGTTTTCTTGTGTGCAGTTGCAATGACTTATTTGGACTTTTCTAATTCTTTGCCAAACTTTTTGTGGGCGGCATAAATGTGCAGGGAATGGGGACCAATTCCATTTATTTCGCCAACAGAATCCTTATTTTTTTAAAAAAATTAAGAAAAAAAAAAGAGGAAAAAATTTTATATCAGGGGTTCAAGTAACTAACTCCGTTTGAGCTACATTAAAATTTTCATTATCATTCTTTTATACATTTTCAACCACACATTATTCAATAAAATAATATTTTTCATCTTATCAATAACTTTTCCTTCTTTTTCAACAACATATTCTCCATCAATCTACTATTTCAAAATACACTTCCAAAATAATATGATTCAAACACACCCTAAAAAACAACGTTTAAAACTTCATTTATTAATAAAAATTTATTTATGAAATAATTAATTAAAAATATATTTTATTAACTAAGCCCCTATTTTGTCCGGATTAAAATATGAT
The DNA here is from genome assembly GCA_903798385.1 of Fraxinus cuspidata. Classification (NCBI taxonomy): domain Eukaryota; kingdom Viridiplantae; phylum Streptophyta; class Magnoliopsida; order Lamiales; family Oleaceae; genus Fraxinus; species Fraxinus cuspidata. The sequence continues at coordinate 18,887 of CAIGRP010030233.1, forward strand.
TTTAATCCTAATCAAAGTCAAATAATCAATATTAAACACATCTTTCATGGGTCCCACAACATTTCAACGTTACATTTCAAAATTTTATATCCAAAGCTATTAAAAATCTAATTTTAATATCCACCAAACACCCTTTAAATATATTAAAGTCACAATTATATATTATTTGACTACAAATTATCGAATTGATTGATCACAATTTATTTCTGAATCACGAATAAAAAAATTTGATAGTTCATAAATTATTTTATTGTCACAAATAAAAAAGATTATAGGTCACAATTCATTCATCGATCACAAATCAAAAAAATTATAGGTTGCACTTTATTTATCGGTCACAAATCACAAATTTTACAAGTAACGATTCAAATTTTTAGGTAACATATTATTTATTCATCAGAAGTTATCCATTACAAATTACAAATTTTATGGTTGAAATTATTATATTAATTAGTCACAAGTTATTTTTTGACAACAACATAATAAATTGAAGGTAGCGATCATATTTTTTAGGTCATATATTATTAATTGATTATAAATTAGCCTTTTTATTAGTCAGAATCAACCAAGCAATTGGTCAGAAGCATCTTACCCCCAACCACTACCAGCACCGCCACCACTGCACTAACACTATTGACATCACCTCTGTCGCCACCGTCGTTGGCACCACCACTACAACACCAACACCACTATCACCACAACTACAACCACAACACCACCGCCACCATTGGGCCAACACCGTATAGATCAACGCCTCAAATGCTGCTGTCGCTTCCATTTTCAGATCGACCACCCCTAAAGCCAAGGCAATCGTGGCAACGAATACTGCACGAGGACGTGCAGATCAGTGCCACACTGCAGCGTTGTGAATGCTTCTATGGCCTAGAACCGCTTGGAATCGTTGCAACGTTGCTATGACCTAAAACCATTGCTACGTTGCTATAGCCTGGAATCACCTAGAACAGCATCAATGCCTGGAAACGTTGCGAACGACACCATAACACTGATGTTGCAGTGCTCGTTGCTGCTATGATGACGCCGTCGGTAGGGAGAGAGTTATGCCACCTCTGTGCTGATGCAGCAATGACGTCGTTGTGGTAGTTTCTTAGTGCTGATAAAGAGAGAAAAGAAAAGAGTCGCTAGAGTGAAGTGTCTTGGGAGTGGCTGCGCTATAGGTAAAGTAGGAGTGAATACTGAATAGTTTTTGAAACTGTAAATTAGGTTTTGTGGGGGTGGGAGTTGAGGTGGGGTGGGGTGGGGTGGCGTGGGTATGGTAGAGTAGTCGTGGTAAATTAATTTAATTTAATAATATTATTATTAATATTAAGAGTGTATTTGTTTCCCATTTTTTCAAAATACATTTTTCTCTATCTTATTTTCAATAATATTATTTTTCAATAAAATAATATTACATGCAAATAAAAAAAAATTATTATTTTTTAACCACACATTCTCCATCAAATTACTGTTCCAAAATGCATTTTTGACTAAAAATAAGGCTCAATCAAGCTCTAAATATTTGACTTATAATCTGATTTTTTGAAGAAAAAAAAACTTGTAACTCCGAAATATGAATTAAGATCTTGAAAACACTTAGTCTATGTAATTTGCACAAAGCTTTCACATGTCTTAAGAAGTAAAATGTTGCTTAGAGTATTTATTCTTCTCCTCTTAAGGTATTTCTTCAAGTAAATGCCCTGGCGATATATATTAGATTTAGAATTGAGATGAAGAAAATGAAGATTTATTATTGATCAAAGTCACAAGAAATGAATGTACAAAGCTATATAAATATTACACAATACTGAAGCTAAAAGATAAGAACTGGACAATTAATCAAACTAATCAACCAGCTGGATCAACATATGGTGGTGTAGGAGATGGTGGCTCGTTTTGAGGTGAATTGCGAGTGTCAGCATGTGGAATAAGGGCGGAATTGTGTTCAATTGATGTAGCAGACAAATCTTGATGACAATTTGGATGGGGAACACATAATACTAGGTCAGGGAATGGATCCAAAAGCTTATTAGCCGCTATGACAGCATGGAGAGGGAAAATGTTTTCATGGAACACAACATCCCTTGATAAAAAAATCTGCTTTGTTCCGCATCATAAAGTTTATAACCTTTGACTCTAGAAGGATGTCCCAAGAATACACACAATCGAGCTCGGGCTGGAATTTGTTCCTATGAGCATTCCATGTAGATGCAAAGGCTAAATACCCAAACACTCTTAGTAAGATATAATCAGCAGACTTGCCATGTAGAACCTCATAAGGCACTAACTGACAATAGATTGAACTTGAATTTTGGGCTTAATCTGACATCACCACATAATCTAACTGGAATTTGTGTGCGATTTGGCAAGGTGACATTAGAATCATCAATGATTCTCATGTTCATAAATGCAATTGTTGTCCTCTAACTTGGGAGAATGAGTCATGTAGCCCCATGAGGAATGGCATTATGTATTTCATTTGATATTGATTGTTCAATTCCTTCACTCCACCACAAGTGCACTTATCACATCCTCTCATATAGTTTTGAGCTTAGTGAAATATAGTCTGACGCTGCTTTGATCTTGAACCAAGTTCATCAGATTTCTTCTCAGTTGTAAGATGTGTGGCTCATTCTTTTGTTGAAACCTATACTTGAGGTCATTCCAAATTTCATACACCGAAGATGCATATATCACACTAGTAGAAATCTCCTTTGAAATGGAGTAAGGATCCAGGGAATCACCATATTATTGTTTTGAATCCATGAATTGATCAAATTAGTGTTCGTACCTTTCGGTTTGGTTATGGTTCCATCAATGAATCCAAGTTTATTTTTCACTGATAATGCAGTTTTCATTGCTCGGCTCCAAGAGGCATACTTTTCTCTTGTGAGTTGTTGCGACACAAGCACTATCGTGAACTATCGAAATGGTGAAAAAATAGGGGATTGAAGGTTCATCAATGGCAGACTTACTCGTGGACGATCTAAAACCAGAGTTATCTTCAGACTCCGTCAAATCCATTTGAGGAATTCAAGATCAAATTAATTGAAGAAGCGAGAAAGAAATGCACAGAAAAGAATTTGCTCTAATACCATATTAGATTCAGAATTGAGATAAAGAAGACGAAGATTTATTATTGTCAAAGTCATATTACACAATATTGGCTCCAAAAGATAGTAGTTGGACAACTAATCAAACTAAACAACCAATCAAACTAACCAACTGAATTAAATGTACAATGCCTACAATGTTGCTATACAACTCTAATAATATACTTTCACTGATTATTAATCTCCCAAGTGCAGGATGGTGAAAAGAGTGATCATCGCATTGTCCTTTACAGCATGTAAAAAACATGCATTCAACACGTATGTAGTCATTGAAAATTTAGCAACCTATTGATCAAAATATTTATTAAATGATCTTCAATAATGGTGTAAAAAAGTCTCAGTTTAACCAACCACGAGGTTACTCCAACAATGAATCTCAACCCAAAACACTTGTGTTGCCTCTTGTTTCCTAGCCCACAAAGTACTCAATTCCGCGAATGATTATTCCACAAAGGAAAGTGACTATAGTTACGACTCATTAAGAAGGAGAAGAAATGAAGACACCAAGCAAATGCTTACAAAGAACAAGAAAAGGACTGCCTCTTTTTCTCTCTATTGTAACTAACTAGTGCCAAAGGTTTTAACAAGCAAATGGAGCAACCCTGTATAGGTTTTAAACAGTAATTAGGATAACAACAAAATGGGTCAAACAAGGCACAAATGGGCCATCACAAGTGATTGGGTTGAGCTACTAATTTTGGATCTCGTGTCGTGGTATTAATACACTTGTCTCAATCTGGGACTAAAACTTATGAAATTAACTTTAACCGATACAAACATCATAGTCCAGAAGCTGCAAGCAAACACCATCAAGTTAATACTTGCCTAATCAAAGTATCCAGATAAAATTAGAAATCACGGACCTTCCCTGTGTCTCGGACTCGAAATACATACCATACGTGCTACATGTATTCACCAAGGACTAAGTTCAAACTCCAATACAATCAAATTTACATAATGATCAATCAAGAATACATAATAATACATAGTTATAAACCGTGTGATGAAAGCATATCATAGGATAATACACAGATCTTTTAAACATGTTCAACACACAAAGAATAACAATTTTTGGCCAAACTTATTGTGGAGGCAACAAATATGTTCATCCATAGAAAACATATTTAAAGAGAAATTTAAAGAGAGAAAAATTATGGACCATCAACTTTTTTCACTCTTACGAAAAATTTGTACAAGGGTAAATATCACATAATGTTTCAACATTTCACTGTTATTATGAAAAACGTTCTTACCCCTCTCTCTCTCTCTCTCTCTCTCTTTTTTTGCATTTTCATCCTTATTTCTACATTTCATTCGCAAAATGTCATTTTCATCTATTTTCTCAATTAAAATTTAGGGTAATTAGCACATAACGTCGCCACCTTTTATTATTATTGTGGAAAACATCCATACCTTTCACTTTTTTGGCATTTTCATCCTTATTTTCAACTTTTTTTGCGCAAAAAGTCCTTTTTATTTATTTTCTCAATTAAAAATTGTTAAATAACGAATATACATTTCTCTTTAAATAAAACAAGAAAAAAGAAAAATTAATTGCAACCATAGTCATAATTACACATTTAATTGCGCAAACTATCATTTTTATCCATTTTCATCACATTTCTCAATAAAAAGTTGTGAAATGACGAATATAACCTTCCATTTAAATAAAAAGTTAAAGAATTAATTGCAACCATAGTCCCAATTTTTTTAAATAGCGCAAATGAGTCTCAAATAAATTATTAAAAGAGTAATTAATACATAATGTCCATACCTTTCATCGTCATTGGGAAAAAATGTACATACCTTTCATTTTTTGAAATTTTCACCCTTAATTACACATGTGATGCATAATTAATTGTTCAGTTTTTTCATTTAAATAGTGGGTATATTCATCTTTTTATTAAGAAATTGGATGAAAATGGATAGAAATGATGTTTTGCGTAATCAAATTTGTAATTAAGGGTAAAAATACAAAAAAATAAAAGATATGGACTTTTTTGCAATACTAGTGAAATGAAGGGACATTATGTGCTCATTATCATTTTAATAATTGATTTGAGACTCATATATGTGTTTTTTTTAAAAAAAATTTGGAACTATGATTGTAATTATATTTTTCTTTTTCCTTTTGTTTAATTTAAAAAGAATGGTATATTCGTCATTTTAAAATTTTTAATTGAGAAAATTGATGAAAACAATCTTTTGCACAATGAAATGTAGAAATGGGGGTGAAATGTCAAAAAATCAAAAGTAAGGACGTTTTCCATAATAACAGTGAAAAAAAGCGCAAACGAGTCTTCAAATAAATTATTAAAATGGTAATTATCACATAATATCTCTATCTTTTACTATTATAGGGGAAAATTTTCCTATCTTTTATTTTTTATTTTTATTTTTGACATTTTCACACTTAATTACACATTTGATTGCTCAAATCATCATTTCCATTTATTTTCATTTAATTTCTCAATAAAGAATTGTGATATGATTCATATACAGAAAATTATAGAAAATAAATTTTTTTAATTTCTAATTTTTTAATAATTTATTTGGGATTCTTTGCACTTTTTAATTTTTTAATTTTTATTTTTTTAAATAAATTTAATTGGGACTCGTCTGCAATTTTTTTTAAAAAAACTAATTTCTAATTTTTAATAATTTATTTGGGGCTCGTTTGCATTTTCAAAAAAAATTAATTTCCAACTTTTTATTAATTTATTTGAGACTTGTTTGCAATTTTTTAAAAAAATTGGAACTATAATTGCAATTAATTCTTTACCTTTTTTAAAAAAAAACTAAAATATGAGGGTATATTCATTATTTCGTAACTCTTTGTTGAGAGATTGAATGAAAATAGTAGAAAAGATGGTTTACGCAATCAAATGCATAATTAAGTGTGAAAATGTCGAAAAAAGAGAAAGATATAGACGTTTTTCGCAATAACAGTAAAATGTATGGATATTATGTACTAATTACCCTTTTAATAATTTATTTGGAAATCATATGCACTTTTTTTTAAAAAAAATATTACTATGGTTGCGATTTGTTTTTTTCTTTTTCTTTTTTTTTTTATATTTAAAGATGATGGTATATTCGTTATTTCACGATTTTTAATTGAGAAAATGGATGAAAATGACATTTTGCGTAATGAAATGTGAAAATAAGGGTGAAAATGCCCAAAAAATGAAAGGCGAGAATGCTTTCTATAATAGTAGTGAAATGTGGAGACGTTGTGTGCTAATTACTCTATCGTATAGAATTTTTATTTGCCAAACTCCTTAATTATCTTAGGAAAAATAATATTAAAATTTACAACATATATCAATTTTTACTCTTTAAACGATCAACAAAGATCATAAAAAAAATTCGGGTGCTTGGCTTACTATTTTTCCTTTCAAAACACTTACACGTACATAAAAAAGAATAAACCAAGTTAATTTATAATTAACTACACAATATCTAACCTAATTTTCTCTAAGGCTTCGACTGACCAGGGACGGACCCCACTTGGCCAGCCCCCGCGGCCGCCCGTGTTGGATCCGTCGGGAGCTTAAGGTAGCAACTATGCCGACGCCGTCCACCGGGAAGGAAGAAGTGAAGAAGGCAGTCGGAGCCGGGTGAAATTTTCTTTTTCCTTTCATATTTTGTTTCAGTTTTTGGACCTTTTTTAAGGCCCGCCAATTTGAAAATTATTAGCCCCAAATAAAATAAAATAAAATCCAAATCCCTAAATCCTAAATTTCACCCAAACCACCAAACGGTAGAGACTAGAGAGGGAGACGATCTAGGCAAGCGCTGTGCCTGTACGTTCTGTGACTGTGAGTTGGTCTGCGTCCGACTGCTTTTTTTCAGCGTTCGCTTCGCTGCTGACCTGTGTGGCTGTGTCTCGGTCGGTGACACCGTGACTGTAAGTCAGTTAGTGTCTCGGTGAGTTTGCTTTGCTGCTGCCTGCTGGCTTTCTTTTTTTTTTTTGTTTGTTCCTTCATTGTGTTGTGTAGTTAATTTGTTTGATTTATTAGTTATGTTTTATAAATTATGTTTATGGAATATGTTTTTTTTTATTTGTTTGTCTTGTGAGCCTCAGAGCCTGTCAGCCTGTAGTGTTTA
>CAIGRP010030237.1:0-12685 GCA_903798385.1 Fraxinus cuspidata
ATTTACACCAAAATTGGAAAGTCCACATACCAAAATTTACACCAAAATTGGAAATCCCTAGGCATTTAGACTCCACATACCAAAAGACATACAACACACTTATTGCTAATGCATCCTAACCCATTGTGCATGCAAACACATTACACCAAATAATTATATTGCTCTTAAAAAAATATTTATGCAAATGCACATATCAAACACATTGAAACATCATATAACCATGCAACGGAATTAAGGAATCACACACATGTAGAAAGGATTACACAGATGCACATGCACTAATTAGGTTTACTCTCAATAAACCTTACTTGGGTCATCATTGGTTTGGATTTGTTTAAGAAATGATAAATTGTGAGTTTTATTCAATTACTGTCTAAGTTTTCAATAGACAAATCAATAAGCTATTAATACCTAATTTTCTAATATTCTTAATAATCAATAGAAACTAAAGGGTGATTGTGTCTTTATATTCCTTTGAAATCAACAAGACATCCACACGTTCGTTCATCATTTCATGCTTCGGCTGCATCACATTAATTTATTTTCCGCCTGCATCATACTGACACCCTCACTATCATATTCACCGAAATTGAGTAAAATCCAACCATCTATAAATGTTGATGAGATAAGAGCATTAAATCCAACCTACTTTTAGCTAGTGGACCTCTGACATCATAATTATAAGGTGAAAAAAAAAACTTATCACCGACAAGACACTAATGTTTGCAGACGAATATTGGCTGATGATCTTTCAAAATGCACCTCAATAATTTGGCACTATAGAAATTTCCTTTTCCTGTGAGCATTTCTTACCTTTTTCAATCGTTATTACTGAATATGGCTCTGCAATATGGACAACAATCGACCGAACTTCTTCAAGCTCAAGCTCACGTATGGAACCACACGTTCAACTTTGTAAACTCCATGTCTCTCAAATGTGCAACTCAACTAGGAATACCGGATATTATCCACAGACATGGAAAACCGATAACGCTGCCTGAATTAGTAGATGCACTCCCCATTAACAAAGCGAGAGCGCATGGAGTATACCGTTTAATGCGAATTCTAACTCATTCAGAGATTTTCATTTTGGAAAACATATCTGGTGATGAAGAAAATAAGGGATACTGGCTTACGCCATCTTCTCGCCTCCTCATACAAGACGAGCCCTTTGGCGTGGCACCATTTGTACTAGCAGTGCTTGATCCAATTTTGACTAAGCCATGGCATCATCTAAGTGAATGGTTTCAAAATGAGAATCCCACACCATTCGATACTGCACATGGGAAGATGTTTTGGGACTCTGCTGGGCAGGATCCAAGGCTGAACCACTTCTTCAATGAAGCAATGGCTAGTGATACAAAATTGGTGACTAGTGTTCTTATTAGAGAGTGTAAACAAGTATTTGAAGGTTTGAATTCAATTGTAGACGTTGGAGGTGGAACTGGAACTGTGTGCATGGCTATTTCTGATGCGTTCCCAAACTTGAGATGCATTGTGCTTGATCTTCCTCATGTCGTCGCTTGCTTGAAAGGAACTAAGAATTTGAGCTATGTTGCAGGCGACATGTTCGAGTACATTCCTCCTGCAGATGCAATCATACTCAAGGTATCATTAGGGTCTCCTCTATTTCATAACGCTTTTCGTTTGATTTTGATTAGAAAATCATATATAAACTCCAAATGTTTTCACTATGAAGTATGAGACATGATTTATCATTATTATAAGCAAAATTTTAACCTTTAATCTTGCCCAGTATTGTTCATAAAAGAGCACCTTACCAACCGTCTCATAGATTATGTTACTAAATGCATATCAGCATTAACATTTGGTTAGAAAATAACCTCTATATAAATTATTAATATTGAAACCATAAAAAAGTTTTAAAAAAAGAATTATTAATTTATCAATAAATTAATAAGTTATAACCTACCATATTGACTATTATTTATTAGTGGATTTGAAATTTAATACACATACACTGAATCAACTAAATATTATTAGTATTATCTTATAAAAACTACATTTAACACTTGCATTTATGATTCAATAAATATACATTTAACCAAGCACCAATAGAGTCATATTACAAGAATTATCAGAGTCAATTATATGTGTAATTTTTTAGCAAATTATTAATTGATGATTTAAATGGGACCACATATTTATGTAAACGTTTTGAGAAAAAATATTATCATTAATGATTTATTCCATTGGCTCAAATCTGAACATAATTTTTTTATTATATGTAGAGATTATTAATTTACAAATGGTACAGATATTTTTATGTGGAACTATAGGTACACGTTTTACATCTATAGACTATATAGTTTATTAATGTTGAAATTTAAAGTCAATAAAGTTCTATTAATATTGTCATTAGCTAATACCATGAGAATATCCAACTAACACCGGATCACAAAAATTGGAAACAATTAATTGAATATTAATGAAAAGTGTGATAAGACATGAAATATACTAGTATGGTAATAAATTTGTTATAAAAATGTGCTTTCTAAAAAAGTATTCTTTGTATACAAAAATTATGTTTGAAAATGAGCCACACAATTTCATTAAAAATAACGTTATTTAGTGCTAGTGATATTTAACACCAACTTATGTGTCAATGAGGTTTCACTATGAAGTGTCTTCTTTCGCGTTGACTATCACAAATAACAAATAAAATTTATTAATGTTGTTGACTTTACGAGTTGTATAAGTTGAGTCGATATGCTTATTTTATGATACTCATGTTACAAACAAGTAGTGGATATTGCACGACTGGAGTGATGATGAAGGTGTCAAAATATTGAAGAAATGTAAAGATGCAATTTCAGGCAACGGTAAAGGAAAAGTGATAATTATTGACATGATAGTGGACAATGGCAAAGTCGACGACAAGGCCATTGAAACCCAACTCTTTTTTTATATGGAGATGATGGTTCAAGTCACTGGAAGAGAGAGAAATGAGAAAGAGTGGGAAAAACTCTTCCACGAGGCTGGCTTCACTTACTACAAGATAACCCCCGTATTGGGATTGAGGTCTGTAATTGAGGTTTATATTTATAGTATTAATAAATCTTATTAATTAGTCATTTGCCAGAGAGTTAAATTAACAGGAAAAAAAGATATATTATGTATAAATTCTCTGAATTTCCAATACTTTCATTGTCTTATGGAATCTCAGAACTTCGATTTCATCTTATATATATTTGCAACGCTTCCAATTTCGGGTGGGAAGAATGTTCTTTTGGCTAATAGGGTTTTGATCTCACATCCCTTAAAGATATATAGAACAAAGAAAATGGAATACCTCATATTTAGAAAATGTAAAACACGTAAAAGCTACTATTTTTGACAAAGAGCTCCAAAGGGTACAAATAGAGTTTACAGGGAAATATAGGAAAAAGAGGAACAGCAACTCTTTTGAGTAGAATAAGATTCAAACATCTTGAATTAGGGTTTTGTATCATATTATTTTTGAAAATTTAATTTTGATTCGAAAAGACAATTTTTGTAGACCAGCAAATTGCATAGCGGGCATTCAACGAAGTTATTTTAATCCGAATTTAAAAGATTTTCAATTTTTGCATTTTTTCTGTTGTGAACTGAATAATTAAGGATATACCTCAATAACACACCTCAATCCTAACCTATATACAATATTGTATCCAGTAAAGCCAGCATTGGAGAACAGTTCTTCCCACTCTTTCTCAGTTATTTCTCTTCCATTAGCAAAAACCATCATGCACATATTGAGAACAGTTGAATTTCAATTCCTTCATGGTCTTCTTTCTTGTTTTCGACTATCATGTCAATAATTATCACTTTTCCTCCATTCTCCTTACTTGGGATTTTGCTTCTTTGCATTTCTTCAATATTTTCACACCATCTTTGCCGCTCCAGTCATGCAATATACACCGTTCGTTACAAATATCATGTCACCGTTGTTTGAAAAAAATATATTTCGTAAGTAAATTTGAGGGCAATCCAGTTAAATAGTTTTATTGTATTAAAAATAGTACCATGCAAATTAGTATTTTGAATAGTCAACATTAATAAAAATCAGTTACAAAATAATGCAAAAGTTCCAATTTTGCTAGTTAGATGTAAAAACAAATACCATACCTTGAGCATAAGTGCATCTGCTTGAGGAATAGATTCAAACATGTTTCCTCCAATGTAGGTCAAATTATTTGTCCCCTCTAAGCCCGCAATAACATGTGGAAGATCAAACACGACACATTGCAAGGCTGAAAGACAATAGCTTTGGCCATTGATCCCTGCCACCACCAACGTCCACAATTGACTTCAACTTTTCAAAGACTCGTCTGCAATCTCTAGTGACTACGTTACTCACCAATTGTGTGTCACTTGCCATTGCTTTATTGAATAAGTGATTCATCTTTGGCTCCTGACTTCCATAGTCACAAAATGTCCTTCCGTAGGCCGTCTCAAAAGCATATGAGTCCTCATTATTTTCAAACCAATCACTCATATTGATCAATTTGAAAATTATAAAAAAACTTGTGTGGTTGATGACACTAGAATTGGCTTGCTATAAATACAGACAAAAACATGTTGCGTGTATGGACTTTTGTATTGTTTATATGTTGTGATAAACGATTTTAAAAACTCTAAATTATTGCTATGACCTATAATTATGTGCTTGAAAAACATCTCTCTCTCTCTCTCCAAAGCACCCAAAAAAAAGATCTTTGATTTCACTTGATCTGAGCGAATTTATATAATGAGAAAAATCAATAAAACTCAGTGTAATAAGAAAGAACATACAATATATAGGAGTTTATTTGATCAATAAATTTAGCACAAGAGGCTCTTCTCTTTAATCTAATTAAAATAGGCTGCAAATTTTTGAAAGATGATCATTATATACTTGTCGATTTTGTTATTGAATTGCCCAAATTAGACAGCTAGTTTTGCGTTAAAAAAAAGATCAATTTTTGGATCAAATCACGTGAACCATATGGTTTACTTTAACGATAAAGTATTCAATTCAAGCTAACAACAGGGAAAGAAACCAAAGGGCCTACGTTGTTAAAGCAGAATAATCGAGATAGGAAATGAATGGGAAAAGTTATTTGGGCCATATATAAGAAAAACCGTGAAGATAATAAATTTTATTATAGACACTAACTTGACACATATTATTAATGTTAGAAATTGAGTCAACTGTTATGAATATTAAAGATGAAATAAGGGACAAAATGAAAATAACAATCACAAAAACACAAGATTTATATGAAAATTCAAATTCGGAAAAAAAATCACGGACGGAAAATGAGAATTCGATAGTAATCAATAATGGATAATTACAAAAAATCTTCCTGGACCAAACTAATAAGTTGGACAATTGGTCAATCTTAATATGTGTTGTATATTACATATTTATAATTAAATAATCCATAATGTAATAGGAGCATATAACACAATGAAAATTCTAATATAAAGTAAAATCATAATATAATAGGTCTAATAAATAATGGAATATTTGAGTTGGAATAGAAAAGAAAAAATTGACAAAATCGAGAAACCTTCTCCTTATCCGTCTTGAACTCCTTCAAGACTTTTTCAAGTTATATTACCAATTCCTAATTGAACTCCCAATTAAATTATCAATAGAGTTCAAGTCATGCTCAAATTCTAACAAATTTTCACATTGACACAAATTTCACTGCAAAAAACAAAATCTTGATTTTCAATAATAATATTTCTCTGCCTCGAAATGAATTCCATTGTAAAGAATAAAATTCACCTCTTCAATAAAAATTCTCCAACAAAACTCTCAACAAAAAAATTCTCCAACAAAATTCTATACCTCTTCCACAAAAGCTCCTAAAGGCAAACTGATTAACATATGTCAAATAAATCCAAACAATGCTTATCAGTATGATTACCTTGGGTATCAAATTTGCTCGAATTATCACCATGAACAACTAGATCATCAAAATCACAACTAACTTCATCCGAGTTGTCAAATTTCCTCAAATTATCACCATTAGCAACAAAATCACAATTAACTCCATTTGAGTCAATGCTTATCAAAGCATAACCAATCAATTAGTCTCACCGAACATCTCTTGAAGTCTAATATCTATTTTCTTCAATTTAGTGATGCTACATCAAATATGATTATAGAACCTTTCAAGACATATCATCGTGGCATTCTAAGTCCCTTTATCACAATTCGAGCGTTACGTTGCTTCTCCTTTAGTTCCAATCCAAACAACAATATGTCATAACACAAATCTGGTGTTGTGAAGTGGAATATCAAACTTCTTACTGGCTATGTCGAAAATCAAATATCGATCTGAGTTGATCAAATCTCACTCTAACACGAAATCAAGCCGGCTCTCCCAAGAACTACCGAACCTAGCTCCAATCCCGGTTTGTTAGATTAAAATAACAATCGCAAAAATGCAAGATTTACGTGGAAACCCAATTTGAAAAAAAAAATCACGAGTAGAAGTGGAGAATTCACTGATAATCAATAATGGATGATTACAAAGGAATAAAACTAATCTCAATAAGTGTTGTACACCACATAATTATAATCAGAGAATCCTTAACAAACTAAGAGAATATAAAACAATGAAGAATCAAATAGAAGGTAGAATCCTAATATAATAGGTCTAACAAATAATGGAGTATTTGAGTTAGAATAGGAAAGAAAAATTGCCAAAATCGCGAAATTTTCTCCTTATCAATCTTGGACTCCTTTAAGGCTTTTTCAAGCCATACTATCAACTCCCAATAAAATTTTTGATTTAATTCCTAATCAGATTCAGGTCACACCCAAATTCTAATAACTAAGATATACGTAAGCTATACAAAGCCAACTAGTACTAATTTTGTAAACTAATTAGTTGTTTTCTGTTTTAAAAGAAAAGCATTCTAATTTAAAATTATATTTCTTTAGTATATTATACTATCAACTTTGGGACAAATTTCTTTACCGAAATTCAAATTTGAGTTAAGAAAGAAAGCATATTTCTTTACCTACTCATGGTTTTGTTTTAATTTAATTTAATTTATTATATATATATATATATATATATTTTTTTTTTTTTACAATGTATGAAGAAATAGGCGAAGTCCTTTGAAGCCGGACAAATATAAATCACACGAATAAGAACTCTTTCCAATGAGGATATAAAGAAATAATAATACCAAGAACGAAAAAATCTTTTAAGGAAATAAAAATATTCAATAATAAAAGAAACCGTGAAGACTGAGTTTAAAATTATTTGAGCCACATGTATAATGACTTGTGCTGTATAATGCTAATGTGATACAAATATCCCTAAGATATTACGTAAGTTGTACTAAATTCACTTTTACTATTTTTGATAAATTAAATTAACTTAATTTTCATGTCATCTTATTTAATTCATGTCAATTTTTTCTCGTGTTATGATTCTTGAGTTTAATTATATTTTAGCATTTGTACACCAAAGGAAGACCAAAAAACAAAGGGAATTCACCGATTTTCACACTAAGAGGGCAGCCACGTTTTCTTCAATTGCACACAAATCACGGACGTTAATTTGCAAAGGGAAGGAGGCTATATATAGTCTAACATTAGGTTATCAATTATGGCCAAATAAAGGATAAATGAGCAAAGATTAATAGCCATCCAATATGTAAATATATAGACCGTGATAATCATTAATTTCTTAAGCTACTTTCAACGACCCACATTGTTTTCGAATCAAGCCTTTGGACTTGACTATTGGCAATCAATTTAATTCATTAGACAATGCCTATAAAATTCAATTCGACGTTTACATCATCGCATAGGATATATTGAGTATCAAAACCCAACAAATCTTTACCTTAATATCCAATCAACAGGCAAGCAAACAAAACACACAATTAGTACTTGCATAATCAAAGTAACCAATAAAATTGGAATTATAGACCTTACCTCGTTTGGCACCCAAAATAAATACCATACATGTTACATATACTCACTAGGGCTAAGATGAAAAACAACCAAGTAGAAGTAAATGATAAAAATAAACAATCAAGAGCAAATAAAGATACGATGAAAATATAAGTTATAATAACACACAAATATTTTCAAAAAATATGTTCACACGGAACAACAGACAAACACCAAATTAATCAACAAACAGCCAACACATATGCAACAAATGCATAGATGACTCTATGAAAAGATGCACTTATCCTATCTCATTCTGTGTTACTCAGATCTCGAGAACGCACCTCTCCTCTCCTCTCATCGCTTATCGTGCTTGCTAGACTGATCACTTAAATCATGTCTAACTGGTAAACCACAATAAATCATAAGTCAATGGGATAATCCTCTATCATCACATCACTTCTCCCAACCTAGGTAAATAATGGGTCTCCACCGTATATAAGTGATAAAAGTGTCTTTCTCACACTCAACATTAGGGTCTTCACGGATAAATAATTTCAACATTTAATTACCTCTTCACTCGTGATATAAATGTCCCACTCCACACCCTCGGTACATACCCCCAATGTGCCCTTAAGTATCTATACTCCACATTACCAAAAGTGTAACACTTGAGAATTTTTAGGAAAAAAATTTATTTGTTTTTATATTTTAACTGAGGACTAAAATGAAACGATTATTTTTAAAATTTTCATTTTATTTAGGGTCATATAATTAGAGTTTGATCGAATGAGTTTTTACATATCGACATTGGGGCTCATTGGATAGCTCGTATTTAATCACGAATTTTTGGCTCGGGAAAAAGTTGTTTTGGATAAGCACACGTTAAATTAGACCCATTGAAAGAAAATAAGGATAAATAGGATTTTATATAGTTTATAATACTTTTCAATTTTTCTCTAGACAAAAAATCATTAGTTATTTTGATAAGTTTGACTTGAAAGTGTACTTTATCTACATATTAAAACCCATCATGATATTTGAGTGCAAACAAGATGCTGCCTCGTGTATGAAATTGGTTTAAATTGTATATTTAGTTGATACGTGTTGATGAGATATGGAAAGAGTAAATGTTGATTTGCATGAAATTTTGGGATGAAGTTTTCAAGTCATTGTCATCTAGTATTTGTTGCTTGAGATACATTTCTTTAATCCTAGGTACACTAGGACTCAATTATTTTTACCATATATATATACTCATGTATAGTTATTGTGTTTTTCACACAAAACAAGAAGGGAGAGTAAAGGAGAGAGAGAAGAAGAGTGGTGACTACCTTCACGTGAAAGAAAGAGAAAAGATGCTGAAAGTCAAAAAGTGCAATACATTTTTGTCAATAACAGGGTAAGATACATTTGTACAAGTCGATGTTTCCGTATGCTTTTATGTTCAATATCTTATGCATAAATTTGCTAGTTGACTTTCGGGTTCGACCTAACGAAATGTGAAACCCTTCGAGAATTCAAAATGAGAAATGATGTGTATCTCGCTTGGTCACCGGTATACTCCATAATGAGAAATGTTTGATCAATTGTCTATATTCTTGTTAAACGAAATGTGAAATCTTTTGGGAAATCCAAAATGAGAAATGATGGGTATCTCGCTTGGTCATCAATATACTCCATTTTTTCTGCCTTTAGAATTATCAGTTTAATATGTTCAAATATTATTATTGAATTAGTTAGTTAAGAATGTAATTATTTTTTCAAAATACGATTTCAAGATTTAAATTTAAATTTATGAATGTTCCAATATATATATTTTCATAACTTGAGTTTTGAAAAAAAAAAATTATGAACATTGACAAACGTGTCACTGTTCACATAAACAGTGGAAAAAAAAAAGAAAAATAATGATTTTTTTTTTAAATTTTTATGAACAGTGACAAAAAGAAAGTTTTACAATGAACAGTAACAAAGAAAATGTATATATATATATATATTTTTTTTGAAGTTTCATATTCGATTTATTGTTATAGTTTTGTTGATTTGCGTAATTGCAAAAATTAAAAGGTTTTGTCAAAAATACCTAAACTGTCTAAGAAGAGCTTGAAATTTAAGCAGTCCGTTGTGATCCCCCTCCTCATCTAGAAGCTTTTTGATTGCGTGTTATTCAAATTAACAAGATTAAATACGATACTTAAAACCTTTCAATTTATTATTATTATTATTATTTTTTTTTTTTTTTGAAAACTTCTATTTTGAAGAAATCCTATTTTTGGAGATTACAAAAAAAATGTAGTATCTCTCATAACATTAGGAGTTTGCGAATAATGTAAAATTTTTAAAGTTTTAAACATATAATGAGATGAAGAATCCTTGTCACGTAGCGCCCACTACTCGATCACTCTCCAATTGATCCAAAGTATGAAAAGAAATGTTATTCTTTTAGTATGTTTATGAGTCATCTTGCTTTTTATAATAAGATGTATAATCAGATTTACTTCGCATATTTTATTAGTTGTTAAAATTCTCACAAATATATATGAGTATTATTGATGCAAACATGCAATGAAATAATATGGTCACAGAAATATCAAACATAATTGAAGTTATACTTATCACATGATTAGGACTTGGAAAGTAACTAGGATAACCGGAAATAGCCCCCACACACCTACAACGTGCCCAAATTGCTATAGAGAGATACATAAATTACGAAGTAAGACGTGAGCGAACATTTATTGAACATGTTGAAGACTTCCTTCTTAAGTGGGAGCAGACAAGATCGTTCGGATATAATGAGGGGACAATTCTCTCAATATATCATCTTATAACCATTATGCGTCCTCAATGGAGAGGTGTGGCCTACTTCGTAAGAGATATGGAGTTTGGGCTGTATTTGCAGGAAGATTTGGACAAGATTGATTTTAAGGGATACTGTGAGGACAACATACCCTTGTGGAACCACAGAAAACAAGAGCTAGCACTAGAGCCCAAGCCTGAGCCAGAACCTGAAGAGGACCCAGAGGAAGAGCCTGAAGAAGACCCAAGGAGGACCTTAAGGACGACCCAGAGGAGGAAGTCGAACCGGAGCTGGAAGACCCTTTCATCGATTTGGTTACAGATTTTGAGCCGGAGTTATGCATTACTTCGGATGATATGACTCCACTAAAAGAAGATTTCTAGGACTCATAGAGATTAGAGACAGTTTTATTTACTCCTTTAGCCAAAATTTATTTGTTTATCTATTGGATTTTTTTTAAAAAAAAACCAGATACTATATGTAAGGAATCGAAAATCTTAAAGTTTTCACCATTTTTATAAGTAATTCCTGCGTTATCAGAATTTCCTAAATTAAAATTTTATTTGTGTTAAGAAAATACCGAGATAACAACAAAACTAAGCAACGGTCATTAGGGATTTGTTGAGAGCTGTACAAGATTTGGGTTGACAACAAACACAGGCTTGTCCCCAGAATGAAAATGCTAACAACATCAGTTCAATTGTAGAACAATTCCGCCGCTACAAATCCCTAACCTTTGATGGCAAGGCAGATCCATTGGCAGCTGAGGAATGAATAAGAGGAATGGAGCAAATCTTTAAACATATTTCTTGCACTGATGCTCAAAAGGTATTATATGCGGAATTCATGTTGGTTGATGTTGCAGGCCAATGGTGGGAGTCAGGATCACGCACTAGAACAAAAGCTCAACAACGTGCTTTGATGTGGATACAATTCAAGGACGAGGTGATGGGAAAATAATTCCCACAAGCTATGAGGGACCGAAAGGAGACATAATTTCTTCAACTGAAACAGGGAAAGATGATGCTTGAAGATTATGAGAGAAAGTTCGAACAACTCTCTAGGTACGCATCACACTTAGTGGACACAGAGGCAAAGAAAGCAAGAAGGTTTGAACTAGGATTACGTTCGGAGATTGTTGGAATAATGGTAGCCCACCAATTCACCACCTATAGTCAGGTTTTGCAAACTGCTCAGCCAATCTCAAATATGTTATAGATTGATCAAATTTTTCAGAAATGTGTCCAGCCTTCAGGAAAGTGATAATAGAATGGGTCCAATGAAGAAAAAAGAGAAAGACAGAACAAGAAAGTCAACTTCGGATCAAGTTTTGAACAAGTCATTTCGCCTTGTCCAAAGTGCAACAAGACACATAGAGGTAAATGTCTACTTGGGAGTAATATATGCTATCAATGCGGTAAGATAGGTCATATTGCTAAGGATTGCCAGGAAGTCTCCTCGAAGAAAAGTAATGAGCAAGAAAAGAAAGGGAATGCTAGAGTTTTTGCCTTAACTTAGGATGGGGCAACGGAGGACCAGAACGCAGGTAATTCTGAGGACGAAATTCTTTTAAAGATGGGAGAACACTCGAGAATTTTTTGGATAAAATTTTATTTGTTTTTATATTTTAATTGAGAACTAAAATAAAACAGTTATTTTTAAAATTTCCATTTTATTTAGGGTCATATAATTAGAGTTTGACCGAACGAGTTTTTACATATCGACATTAGGCTCGTTGGATATCTCGTATTTAATCACGAATTTGTTTTGAATAAGCACACATTAAATTTGACCCAATTGAAAGAAAATAAGGGTAAATAGGATTTTAAATAGTTTATAATAATTAATGTAACGTGATTAGATAAAAATCATTAGTTATTTTGATAAGTTTGACTTGATAGTGTACTTTATCTACATATTAAAATTCATCATGATATTTGAGTGCAAACAAGATGCTGCCACGTGTATGAAATTGG